>JANHJO010004764.1:15956-26088 GCA_032468235.1 Pseudoxyrhopus heterurus | reverse complement strand
CTTTCCTTTCCTTTCCTTTCCTCTCCTCTCCTCTCCTCTCCTCTCCTCTCCTCTCCTCTCCTCTCCTCTCCTCTCCTGTTTGGTGGACTGCATATGTTAATGTTGTCTTCATTCCTGTGCATTTTATAAATGTTTTTCTGTTAGCAGAAACAAGAACAACCTTCTCATTATGAATTTCTAGAAGTGGAATTCAAGCTGTCAGATGTGTAAGTGATTTGAAAGCTGTTATGAAACATTAAGTCATTGTTCATAGTTTGGTTCTTGGAAAATTCCTCCTTTGAATTATTCAGCAGATAATAATTCAAAGGAGGAATTGTTTTGGGGGTATTTGGGTATCCTATTCTATCTTACTTTACCCTGTCCTATCCTATATTGTTTAGTAAGCCATACAATTCTGCAATGATCTATTATGGAATTCCATATAAATATATTCTGATACATTGCCTGGGTTTATGTAACATAACAGACTGAAACACAGATCTCTGTTCATATAACATGCTGTATCCAAATAAATGAAACATAATATGATGTAACTTTCTCCTGATTTACACAATATGCTAAACCAGGAGTGTCAAACTCATGTCACGGCAGCGTCACGTGATGTATTGGGACTTTTTGATCCTTTGCTAAACCGGGCATGGGCGTGGCCAGTGTGTGACGCATCTGGCTCGCGGGCTGGGAGTTTGACAACCCTGTGCTAAGTCATGCTGGAGTTCCTGCAGATATTGAACCACTAATTTTCCATCCCTATTTTACCTCATATTATGGGAAAACAACCATTTGGAGGTTCCACTAGCTCTTCTGTGTAGTGTTCCATAATTAGAACAGAATCACCCTTCCAACTCTACCTCAGAATAAGTTCCTTCTCCCAAAAAATTCCCCCAAAGATGTCCAGTTTTGTGGTTGTTGAGTCTGTTTCCTTAACAATGGAAGTAGCCAGTTTCTCTACTTCATTGTCAGAAACTGGATCCTGGCATGCACAGGATCATTAACCACTGCATTATTCTGAATTTAAGGAACTACATCTCTTATTTTTGTTTATAAATTGCATATGTTACAAGTTACTATATAAAACAGGGGGTGGGGGGAAGGTCAGTTTCTGGTCTATTTGATCACCAAAAGATTTTTTTCTTTTTGCTCCTATAATAATTATAATCAATAGGATCTTTTCATGGTGACAACAATTTCCTATAATGGCTTCATCTCTATTCGAGGAGGTTCTCTAGGCCAAGCATGAGCCCTAATCCAGATACTTTATTTTTGTAGGTGGAAGAGGAAGGAGCTTGTTTTATTTATTAAATGTATAATTTGCCCTTTTGCTACTATAAGCCCTGATGGTGAACTTACAACAAGAAAGAAAAATACAAAAAGTGTTTCATTGACAAATTATCTTATTCTTTAATTTGGTGCTATACTGAAGTACTGCTGGTATTTTTTTATTTTTGGATTATTATTTATTATGTTTGGTTGAGCAGTGCGGTGGCCTAGAGGTAAAGACCCTTGCCCCACACTCAGGAGGCTGAGAGTTCAATTCTAGGAAGTGACAAATGTTTCTCTATTAGGGCACAAAGAATAAATATCTGCTGTGAACTCCACATAGGTGTCAGGAAGGGCATCTGACCAGTAAATGCTCAGCTCCATTCAGTTGCCCCGACTCCACCCTGATACAAGGGATTACAGTTCATAAAAAGAAAAAAAATATTATGGTTGGTTATATAGTCAGCCAAACGTTTAGGTTGGATTTGGCACTTTTATCAATCTATCGAGCCCTTCCCAAGGATCTGGGATAAGCAAATGTTGTTGAGATGTTGTCAGATATGCTTTCCAAGCAGAACTGCCCATTTTCAATTGATTAAGGGTGACTTCGTCAACGTGAATGGTGTTCAGGTGAGACTCCAGTTGTTATTATTGTTATTATATTTTGGATTTGGTTTTTCCACACTCCATTAAGTTTTATTGGTGCCACTTTAAATTCAGTTCATGGACAAACTGATAAAAATGTACTGAGTAAAGAAGTTTACGCTGTGTCACGCACAAATATCTTAATGATTTATCTGACTACCTATAATGGCTATTTATAGAATAGGAATGTCTGCAGCTGTTTGTATTGCCTTTCCTTTTTTTGTCAGTCGTTCACAAAGCCTTATTTCTAAAACAGTAAAGGCTAACAACCTTGGTCTTTGTTCTTTGTTCTTTTCTTTTCCCCCCTCTGCTTTTTAGGCCAGGTCCTCCTGAGCAACTGATTTCCAATGGTGTCCTAGTGGTAAGGATTCTTCTTCTGGAGTCTTCTGGAAGTTTGGTGCTCCTTAGAGGTTTTTGGTCCTTGTTAACCGCATGGCTTGGAAAATCTGCAAGATGCAGGTTGAGAAAAATGGGTACATGCCCATTTTCTGAAATAGATCAGAAATTCTAGACACAATGTTGCATCTTTGGTTTTCATAGGCCCGTGAACTTTCCATTTTGGATGTTAAAGTGAGCAAGGAGGATAATGAGAAGGTTTTGAAAGGTATGTCCCTTGTTTGTATAAGTGTGTTGTGTGTAACTTTTAATGTTGAGTACTGCAGTTTTTCTTGCAGTTTTCAAGTGGTATGCCATTGCCCGTGTCCTAGGGCTGAGAAGGTTGCAAATGGCTGTCATATCACCCTGGGATGCGTTAATTGTAAATACATGCTGATTGTCCAAGGCCCAAAATTTTGATCATGTGATCATGGGGAGGCTGCGATAGTCATAAGGGCAAGGACCAGTCATAAGCCACTTTTTTCAGGGCTGTTGTAACTTTGAACAGTGGCTAAACAAATGATTATAAGTCAAGGATTACCTATACCCACAAGGGCATTTGTGTGTGTGTGCGGGGTTGACAAAACTGTGCCATGACTCCTCTGTGACTTTTGAACTTGCAACTATCACTGGGATAAACATTGGAAAAGTAGAGTGTGGTTTCTAGTACTTGCTGAGGCCAGCATTCGAGAAAGAGATGGTTTCTGACATAAGGGATGTCAGGAAATATCTAGAGCAGGGCTGTCAAACTCCTGGCCCATGGGCCAGATGCATCATATGCTGGCCACGCCCACGCCCAGTTTAACAAAGGAGAAAAAACTCCCATACGTCGTGCACCAACGTGACGACGTGAGTTTGACACCCCTGATCTAGAGATTGAGTGTTGAATTGGTAAGAGTGCTTCAGAATTAAAAGACAGGTTATTCTTCCAGTTTAGGCCTCTTCTGATATTTGTAACACTGCCTATTACTTTAATTCCGATCTTCTGATTTAAAAAAATGTTTATTTTTAAACATTGCACAGCACTCCAGGGGAAGACTTTTCTAATCAACAATGATCAAAAATGTATTTCCAAAATCTTATTGTTGTATTATGCTTAAACTGAAATCATTAAATTGCATCCAATTCCTAATTCTCTGCAGAGGGCAAAGATTTTTTCCAGAAAAGGAAAAATTGATATGTTTTGTGAATAATGTGCTTGTGATTTCTCAATATCCCATGGTGGAATTTATGATGCAAAATGGCATTTACTGTAGCTGTTACCAAAACTGGGTCATATGCAAAGGATCAAAATAGTTTAAAATCCTTCCAATGCTGGTGAATTCTCGGAAAAAAATTACAGCTACTTTTTCAGGAATTCTTTCTCTCTCTCTGTTGCATCAGTATTTGCCATTTGCAATTATATTGAAATGGTTAAGTGATGCGATTTGGAAGTGTGAAGATAAGCAACCTTCTCCACCGTGTTGGAAAGGAAAGCAAAGAAGTCATTCAAGACAAGAATTGATGCACAGTTCTGGAGATTAAAAGGACTTTTCACTGAGTACAGATCTGGCAGCCCTCCCTGATTGCCTTTGCAGATTTTCAAGATTGAATCAGGACACATTTTCCAGATGTGCCCATGGTAAACCAAAAAAAAAGTGCAGATGCTGATAATATTGCAAAGGCCTCTGAAAAGTATTTCTTTATTCTTGCCAGTTCAGTCTCACTTATTTATATTTATATGTATTTCTTGACTAGCATTTAGGGAATTGCAGCCCCCAGAGTACCTTTTGGTTTGAAGAAGACACACTGTGGGGCAGTTCATCTGTGGATACGGAGGTGGCTCTTCAGTCTGGAAGCATAGGGTCTAGTTCAATGGGGGCACTGAAAGTTCATTGTTACGAAACTGCGGATGTCATTCTATGACACTATTCAGTTTTTGGTGATGCCAGTCTTCAAAGGTGGTGGAGACTTCATAGCACAGGTTTCGTCGGTGGATTCTGTCAGCAGCTTCAGCTTCTAGTTCCCTTGACTGGATGTCACAGTGTTGCAGGGTTTCTATTATAGCCTCTTTCTAGTGTATGTGTGGTCAACTTTGAAGTCTCTTCCAGTGGTGGGATGCTGCCATTTTGGACTGGTTCTAGCGAACTGGTAGCTCCGATGATCAGCTGGCCCCGCCCCGCCCTATCCTGTCCTATATTTCTGCATTTTCAGCTCAGCTGATTTGTGTGGCATAGTGGATTCCCGCGCCTCAGCTGTTTTACTTACAAGGGCTGCCCTAGAAGGTAAGCTGTAGTGCTTGAAATTGGTGCATTTTGAAGCGCACTTTCATAGAACCGGTAGTAAAACTTTTTGAATCCCACCACTGGTCTCTTCCCAGATTCCAGTACACTGTACTGCAAATACTGTATATTGCATAAATAAAGAATGTTCTTTCTTATCTGGACATGTTGGCAACTATGCTATCACTTTAGTCCTATGTAAAATTTATAATCCATCTCATTAATGATATGGACCCTTTCTAGGCTGGGTTCAGGCTGGAATATAGGTATGGAAATGGCATCAGTCATGCTTGTGGAGGACCATTGGAGGGCTTGAAGATGGTGAAATTGTTTTGTCCTCCTGGATCTCATGATGGCTTCAGGGTTAGGGAGTGGGAGTGGTATTTGGTGGTTCTCTGATCCAATCAGAATTATTGCAACCGGTTCTCCTGAACCTGTCAGAACTGGCTGAATACCACCTCTGAAGTATGCCCTTGCCATTATAAAATGCCCTTCCCCATGAGAATTGACAGAGTCCATCTTCTTAGCTTTCTGGAAAGCCATGAAGAGCTGACCTTTTGCTTTTTAGTAGATGGTAGTCCTACATGCTTAATATTTGATGATACTTACCAATTGTTTCATTAGCATAGCTGACTAAAGAAGAAACTATGAATGTTTATCTATTGCCAGCTGTTCTCTGGAGTTTGAAATACCTTCCTAAAGGTGAAGCCACACCTTTGAACTTACATTTCTTGAGGCAATGTAATAGAGTGGGAAGGTTTTTCTAAAGGCAAAACATCCCTCAGTTAGAAGAGGTTGCTTAATCTTCCCCATAATCCTTTTACAAATGGTATTTTTTCTTCCTCCTGGGTTTTCTCCCCAAATTCTTGAATATGTAAGCTTGCTTGAGACAGAAGATCCCTATGAGAGACATTGAGTACACATGGGGAGACACATGGGAAATATCCTATATCACAGATAGCAGAAGCATTTAGCACCCCTCTTTTGCCTACTGAATAAGCATGGCAAGACAGCAAAAGGCTGATCTTATAATAATAAGAATTACCCTGTGGTAAGATGAGCGGCCAATACATTTAAGAATAAATAAATAAATAAATAAATCTTATAAGGCTATTCTATTTCAATATTGTGTGCAGTGGTAGTTCACGATTGCTATCAGTATTCAGGTCTATCACATCTGAAGCATCTGAATGTTAAAGTGGAAGTAGTGTGAAATCTGAATAAAATCCTTAATTTTATATTCAAATTATATAATGTGAACGGCAATTGGCAAAACATGAATTTGAGCTGGAATTCAATATTTTTTAAAGTGATGTATTTTTTTTGTATCAGATTTATGAAAACAGAAGAAAACCCTGTAAGTTTAATGTATCATCTGATTAGGTTCCTCAGGATATATAGCTTATGTATACTTGGTTATAAATTATCTAAATTTTAGCAAAACTTTTGATCTAATCTTAACTATGCTTTCATATGCACAAGCTGTAAGCTGAATATCTTTTTAGATATGAATAATATTAATATTGTATGTATGAAAGAGACATGGGGTTCTGTGTCTACTGTATGTCTTGATACATTTGACAGGATGGAGTTCAATAATTTGTTTATAAATACAGAATAACAAGTGTCCATGCTAACAACACATTTTTAGAAGCATAACATCTAATTTAATTTATCATGTCTTGTTTTATTTTAGCCAATAAAAATGTGGTCTTTTCAGTCAATCAATCTTATGAAGGAACACAGAAGACAAGCAAAAATTTAGATTCCTTTCGCTTTCATTGCATAAAAAGCTTTGGACCAGTACTAAAAGTTAAAATTCAGGTAATGGTCTCAGTTATCATGTAACTGTAATTCAGCAAAGGAAAATAAGTATGAATGTATCCCTTTTCCATGGACACCCAATTATCCATCAGGTTATAGTGTAGCAACAAATAAATAACCATCATTCTGCTGATGTGTCAAAGGGTCTTGAAGATTTGGCTCTTCACCCAGGGCTTTGGCAAGTGGGCCCTTTTAGATTGTGTGGGTAGTTCCCCCACCCCGTCTAGTCTTGTTATTCTTGCCATCTTCACTCTTCATTTTTGTAATTCGCTATTTTGTCATTTTCACTTTTTAAAAATTTCTTTGTTACATTTTAAATTTTTAAAAAATATTTTATACTTTTAATTTTAAATACTTTTAAAATATTTAAATAAATAACACATTTTTACATAATTTACAAATTGTAGCCAAAATATAATGAGATAGCCTGCTTCCATCTAGCTGTTGAATTTCTTTAGCTAAGACTTTTCCCCTGAGCCAGCAAGAATGACTGTAAATTTAATGAAGGTTCAGAACAGTTAAAGGAAAATATAAGAAAAGAAGCCGAATAATTCTTGAGGTCCAAGAACTGAAGGTTCAGCTAGTTTTTTGATGTAAAACTTCAACTTGCCTGGAATTTGCCTGAATGAAAAGTCCATTCAATGATTGAAAAGTCAGCTAATCATCATTATCATGATCATCATCAAGCAATAAGTAATCATCATTTTTAGTATACTACATCTTATTCATTTGGTTCATCTTTTTTTTTCTTCCCAGAACATTTTACCTAACAAGGACAGTGAATCTGATTATTCATTAATTCTGCCTTTGAAACTGCTTCCAGTTGGCTATCAAGTCAAAACTGGACTACCAACGGGGAAGGCAAGTTTTGATTCTTAAAAGGAATGATCACATTTCTTGATACTGTTGCTGTTTTTAAAGCATACTTGAGTGATACAAATAAACTACCATTTAAACTTTCTGTAAAAGTTCTGTTAAAAACTATGCTTTTGAAAAAAAAAAAGAGAGAGGAAAATGCTGCTTTCCTCTCCCCCATATAACTGACTGTAGATAAGAAATCCTACATAAACTACTTCATAAACTACATAATGTAGTTCATACATAATGTTATTATTAATATTCAAACATAATATTCATACATAATATTTTGTAGTTCATACATACATACAGTACATTATGTAGTTCATACATAAATTACACAATCACTGCTTTCAATGATTTAATAGAAATCTCTTATTTTGAAGTAGGGAGCAGCATAACAGAAGCTCTAGTCTGGCTTCAAAACACGAATTACTGAAATTTCAAGAATTTCAAGAATTTTCGAGCTGTTAATTGACTAAAGAATAGACAATGGAACATCATCCAAAGATCATTTTACTTATTTTGCATTATTTATGAGAAGGACAAGACAAAGACTCTCTCTCTCTCTCCCCGCCCCTTCTCTCTCTTTCTCTTTTTCATACTCTGAGGAAAATGGTTAATGAGTTTCCTACAAATATGCAAACTGAATCTTTCCAGCGATCATTTATTTATAAATATTACATGTATGTTTCACACTTTTTCATACATGGAAAAACTGAAGACTCAAGTCTAATGTAGCATTTTCTGTGTTTCTTTATCGATTGATTAATTGATTATACGTACTCCTATGCACTCAGGGGTGGGATTCAGCCGGTACGGACTGGTTCAGGTGAACCGGTAGTTCTGGTGATGATTTGGCCCTGCCCACCCACCCCTGCAATATTTTATCCTTCATTTCCCTCTTTTGAAGCCCAGCTGATCAGCGTGGCAGCGCTGATTGCTGCAAGTCAGCTGTTTTGACTCACCGGGACTGCAGTAAAAGGTAAGTTTTCTTGCTATTTTCAAGTGCAATGCACGTGCACAGCTGTCATCACTAATGCATATTTTTGGGGTTTTAGGGTGATACCTTGGACCTGTATCTCCAGGTAATTGACTGGTAAGGTATTTCCTTTCTATTTTTTTTTTTGGCACAGTTAATACACCAAGTGAATGCAAAGGAAAGACAGCATAAATGATGTGCACTATTTGTCCATCATTTGAGGCTTGCATGCAACTCCCCAGTGTCTCATTTGTAGCTCTCCAAAAATTCAGTAGCAAAACTACCATATTTATTTATTTGTTGGAACTTCTATGCCGCCCATTCCCGAAGGACTCCAGACGGCTCACAACAAACAATTCCAATACAATAAACATAAAAACAATATAAAAATACATTTAATAAATAATTAAAAAACCTAATATTATAAAAAATTTAAAATTCTAAAATTTTTAACTGCTTTGATTTCAGCCTCCTTTGGTGGTCTGAAAAGTAGGAATGAGAACAGTTTCCCTCAATATTTCATCTTTGCCCTTACACTTTTCACAAAGTGTTTCCCCAAAGCCTAAAACAATTTTCTCAAACCTGAAAAGGAAAAGGAAAAATTCAACCACAGCCCTACTTGTTGTTAACAAGCTGAGATACAGCCTTTGGCCATTCAAATATTCTCCACTTTAATACTCCTTGAATGAGAACTTGGTTTTTCTATTTGTAGCCTAATCTATTGTAGCTTCAGATATAACTTCAGATCTACATAAGAAGTCAGTTGACTACCCATTAATTAATTGGTGGTATTGCTGGACATGCTCCAATGCTCTAAGGCTGGACTTCCTCCCGAGGTGCTCCCTTTGCATAAAACAGGTCCATCGAAGCAGGAGGAAATCAAGGCTTAGTGCAATGAAGAGCATCCAGCAATCCTCAACTGATTGGCATGGGGCTGATTTCGATTTCCATATAAATCTGAAACCATGTCTAGTAAATGCCTGTAAGTTGTGAACTGATATTCAGCTAATTGCATTATTGTTAAAATGAACTAACATCTAATCTATGCTTAGCAGTGTTATGGCTGTTTCTATGTCCCAGGTCACAGAATCTTGACGTGCGTTTGGGTTATGACCTTTGTCCTGGTGAGCAGGATTTTCTGCGCAAGAGGAAAAAGGTGGTTGCAGATGCCCTGTATAACCTTTTTAATCTAGGAGAGGAGTTACAAGAGGATGAGGTATGTGGACCTCTTGTAATTATTTGCATGTTAAATAATTAATTACCATCTAGTTATTGATAAGCATAATTGTGCCCGCACAACACATTAGATTGAAAATGTAAGTTCAGGAGCCACAACATGTATGATTCCAACACAGATTGAGCTATGCTATATTGTCTGAACACAAAATGGAAGCCATATTGGATTACTAGAAATCAGCCTCATTACTTAAATTCATTGAAAGTTACAAAATCCAGTTTCTGGATATTCATTTTGGACCTGCACCATATGCTAAGCTTCTGTTTGTATATAGCTTGATCCTACATATAAGCTGATGTAGAAGTTAATCCTATAAAGAGCCAATTTGGTATAGTGGTGAAGGCACCAGTGTCAGCTTTGGAAGCCATATTCTTCTTAGAAGCTTCCACGCTGCCACATTCTAGTGCCTGGGATATTGGGAGGGGGGATTTCTAAGAGGGGAGAAAATTAGTCATGACAACAGTCTTCTCCTCAGTCAAGGGCATGTCATCCTGTGCCTGGAATCAGAGTAGTTGGAGGAAGGTCTCTAGTTGGGACGGAGGGTGATTGGACCATTTGATGGACTGATGGGTGCAGGGGATGGGGTTTTGATTTTCAGTTGCCAAGGGAAAATCCGGAACTTTCAGATTCGGGTTTTCCCAGATGTGCCAACATGACTTCTCTAATAAATTCTTACTTGGATGAACTTTGTCT
>JANHJO010004763.1:69231-82515 GCA_032468235.1 Pseudoxyrhopus heterurus | reverse complement strand
GCTAACTATTTGGTTTAAATAAAATAGCCAACATTAAAACTTAACCATTTAAAATTAGTTCAATAAATACATTAAACTATATCAATAAGAGAAAACACCAAAAGATAATAGTTTAAGACCCACTTAAGTTGTCAGTCTCTTTTAGCATTCTGGAAGTTGATTTTTTTAAAAAAATATTTTCTTAGGTAACCTAACCTATTGTCCGAACTTAAATATAGCTATGGCATCCTTATGGGAGCAGTTGTTTAACACAGAACCCTGTGTATCTCAGAGATGAACCCAGGAGAACAAGCAAATAGACAATATCAGTTTCCAACGTAAGTGAAATAGAAATGGAATCCAGGTTAAATTCCTAATATTTGATTGATATAGACATATTTCTTACTTGGATTAAACTTCAGTCTGTTTCCTTCATTATGTGCATTATTGTCCTCTACCAAGGACTTAAATTTGAAAAGCTTTATTAAATTTAAAGAGAAAGTACATGAATCTGGATTCAATAGCACATGCTGGCAGTGTGTCCCAAAACTCCAGATGCTTTTTTCTATCAGTTGTGTATATATATTAGGTAGTATAAAGGATGAAATAGAATTGTGAGGGTTACTAGAGTATCCATGTCATAGGCCACAACTATCATAAAGATGAGTTCACTCTCCATTATGACTTCTCTTAATGCCACAATGTGTACTCTATCTGATAGCACTGTTATGAGAGCAGCAAAAAATCTAAACAGCCAGCCAGAAAAGCAGTGGGGACAGTTGGCAGCAGTCATTTGATGAGATGCTACGGTTGCCTCAGGTAATTATGCTGAGGGAACTAAAAAAACCTGAGAAGTTGCCAACTAAATTTTAACTTGAGCACTTAACTAACTGCTTTGGTAAATTTAGTGATAGCAACATTTTTAAGGAGAAGTACACTGTCAGTTTAGGTGGAAACATTGCTGTTGTTGGCAGCATGATAGTTAATTCCAGAATTGCAGAGCAGAAGTCTAAAAGAAACTGCTATATTCCATCCTCTTTATGAAAGCAGACATAGGATGGAGAGAAAGAGGGGAGAACTGTACATCTATATCATTAACTGAATTCTGCTTGTGTGGGAAAATCAGACTTTCAAAGAAATGAATGTAGTTCTACCTTTGTTATGTTACGGTAATAATAAAGGAAACAGTTAATACAATTCACAAGAATGTTTTGTTTTGTGTTGTCAGCTCTGAAACATGGCAATGCCTTTCCAGATTTTTCTGGGGGGAAACGTTGAACAGCCAAAATCGGCAGACTGTGACCTGCCCAGAATGGTCCAACCAATGTTACGAGTTACCATATGTGTATTTCTTGCACAAAACAAAATACATTTTCTCAGTTCCAAACTCTTCCACATAAAGGCTTTGGTACCCCAAATAGGAAAGGTGTGAAAGGTGGGGGAAAAAGAAAAATACTGTAGGCACTCTCATGGCTCTCCAAGGAGAGTGTGGAGATGGGTGACTCATGTTTGCCATATATGGGAATGCCCCACATCTCTGGCTGCCTCTTTATGGCTTTGCCTTGCTCCTTCTCTTGAGATGGGCAGAGAAGCTACAGCTGTTGCTTCTGTCTTTCCCAGCTAGCCAGGCTGCTAGTGATAGCTACAGCTTCTGTAGACAGACGGTGCAGAATGAGATGGCAGCCACCCTTTCTCTTTCTCTTTTCCTCCTGCCTTATTCTCTATCTTGGTGCACAAGGAAAAAAAAACACTAGAAAAGCTTCCAAACTGTAAGAGCAGTTTGACAGTGAAAGCTGTTATCTAAAATACCGCATGCAGTGACACACATTGCCATTGACACTGGGCTCATCTATCTTGATAGTGTGATGCTCCTCCCAGTTTAATAAACCTCCTTGCTGAAAATTATTTGGTTTTCTGGAGAACATTTCTGAAACGATGAAAAATACGCAGCATTTTATCATGAGAAGTTTCTTTTGTTCGTATGAATTGAAAACTTTGCATGCTGCTGTTCTGCTGACTCGGCTCTAGATTATTGATTAAAGCTATTTCCTCATGAATCAGACTGCATTGCAGCAGTTTGCAATACTTGATTTAAGAATATTGCATATATGTGTAAGTATGACTTGGTTTCTGGGTTCGACTGTATGGCTGAAGCAGAATGTGAGGAAAAGCACCTGATAAGCTTTGTTTAAATCAGAAATTTGAAGAAGAAGAAGAAAAAAAAACACAACAAAATCCTGTTTATATAACATGACCAGTTTTAAATAGAGCCAAATCTAAATCAAAAAATGAAGATTGTTACTGATTCTGGTATTTCCTAATACAAATGTTTATTAGTCATCATTATCACTGCAAGACGTAACAGTATTTTGGTGGTAATTAATCATTGTCTCTGTATTTAAAGGCATTTCACATCATGATCCCACAACCAAGTTAGATTACCAATTCCATTTCAGTTTTACTTGGTTCTCAGAAGATTTGCTAAATTTTGCTCTAAACAGAGCAGAAAAATTTGCCTGTTAATGGGGGTGGGTGGAAATCATCACTGTATCTCTCTTCTGTTTTATTTGCAATTATGCTTGTTATGTTTGAGCTTATGAAATACAAAGGCTTTATTTCAAGAAGATACTAAGTTTGTATTGCATCTGTTCACTTTTCAAGAAATCAATTATGGCAAAACAGATCCATATTTTATTACCTTACTATTTTATTTTACTCCCCACTTGTAGATCCCTAAGGAATGAGATAACCTTGACAGCTTCCAGTCCCAGATGAAAATAAGGGCCATATGCTTGAAAACCTACTTAATGTGGTAGAAAGTCATGATGTCCTTTGTTTGGCTTAGAAATCTTGATGGATGTGCTTACACATCATACTAATTATAAAACAGGCAAACCAACAATTGAATTACGTGGAAATCAGCTCACCTACACCCACTCTATGATTGCATATTTAAGATAGCTACCTTTTTCCTTGTGTAAACAAATTTTGTTTAATTTAAAATAGTCTGTTAAATACCGGCTACTTTTAAAGACAGAATCTTAATGTTTAACATCTCACTGCACATAATACATAATTGGTACAATTCAGTCACACTTCACAATTTATATTCTCTTGAAAGATTATTATTAAAATGATAATGGAAAATAATGCTATGGAGTTTTATATTTTATGAAAATCAGCCTAGCCCTGATTCAAATAATATTCCATTTGGATATGGCCCATATGGAAATGGCATTGTTGTGATCTGATCAAATGTACATTCTCATATCTAGAACAGATTCTAAAGAAATGTTTTATAAATTGGCAACAGAATCGTACTATACATAAAACCTATTCATTACTTGTTTATTAGCAGCATTTATAATCCAAACCACTAGGGAAGGATTCTTAGTGATGGACAACAAGCAAACAAAATCTAAAACCAATAAACACTATATAACAATAAAATCCACCTATGATAAATGACCTCAGATTAACAGTGACTGAACACTCATTAAGATAGTCTTATATATTATAAAATATTAAGAGGGAAAAGTCTGCGTGTAACTTGAGAGGGAGAGGGTTACATAAATCGGGGCTAACTTGGAAGAGGACTGACATTTGCTCTACTCCCCATGTTTTCTTGTGGGAGGAATTCTCAACAGCCCCTTTTTGGATGAGCTAGATTACGTCTTGGCAAGATACTAACCTTTTATCACCTAGTGCTGTGACATAAAGGGCTTTAGAGATGACAGTCCATGCTTTGAACTAAACCCAGAAGCCTATGGACAGCCAATGCAACACCTATAAAATACACCGACGAGGTTGTTCCAGATGAAATTTCTGTCATCTCTAAAGCCCTTTATCTCCAAAGGCAGTTTCATGTAGAGCTCACTGTGGTGGTCCAGTGAGTAGCTATTAGTGCATGAATTACAGATGTAAGGCATGCTGGCTCAAGTAGGGTTGTATTATATTCCCAGCATGCTACCTAAGAATATGCCCTAGCCAGGATTTCCATTTGCTGCTTGAGCAGGCTGGAAGGTCAGGAGGACTCCTATGTTATAAACCTCATCTTTCAGGAGTAGGATAGAATTTAATCTAAGTTTGTTTTGATCAATCAAGATCCTTACAGATTCTAGATACGGGTTCAAGACTTCCAAGACTAGATATACATTAAGTGTACTGGTGACACTTCACCCTGAAACATCTGATGACTTCTCCCAGTGGTTTCATTTAAATAACAAAAAGGAAAACATTAAACCTGTGATTTTCTGCATTGGAACTCAAGTGCTTTTCCCCTAGGATCACTGATAGAAACTATCCAATCAGGTGTGAGCAGATCCATATTAGAACAGTGTTAATAATTCCAATGCATGAAACAGTCCAAAATGATACCATGTTTGATAATATTGAATACCACCAAGAAGTTTAATGGAGCCAAGAGGGCATATTTCTGTCATGTAGATCTCCATGAAGGTCATCTATCAGACGACCAGTGCCATTTCTGTCTAATAACTGGAATTGAATACAGACTGAAAAAGATCCAAATAATCTGTTTTTCCTCTAGCTCAGGGGTGTCAAACTCCCATCGTCCCAGCGGGGTCACGTGATGTATTGGGACTTTTTCCCCCCTTCGCTAAACTGGGCATGGGTGTGGCCAACATGTGACGCATCTGGCCCATGGGCCAGGAGTTCGATAGCCCTGCTCTAGCTGAATCCTTTCATTTTCTCAATAACTAATAGATGGGAGGTTGGAGATCAAGCAAGGATTATGAAACATGGCTGAATCCAAGAACTACTACTTACTTCAAAGCATATGGCATTACCCATCTCCCTTAACTTAATAGGTTGCCTTCCAGATCCAAAGCCTCATGCCTCAACTTGTCATCTAATGCAGTCAGTAGAGTCATGAGTCAAATGTACAATTGGCAGTGTTCATATTACAGCGTCCCTATCTGCTTCCACAGATTCTACATACCCAAACATATCCCAGATTACAACACAAGATTCCTTCTCTCTCATCACCATGGGCTTTGCTCATTTCCTACCCAATCTACAATGTATATGAATGGATGTATGGATTTATCTGCCAAGCCATGAATTTATCCAGTATGCCTACAGGTGTTTCTTGCCTGCATCTTCCTGTAAAAGGGTCCACTTAATTCTGAATAGGGCCACCAGGTGGGAACTTAAGTGCAGAGAATTTCACTGCTTTTATCATCACAGTGTAAGTTCAGATAGATCTAGCAATGCTCACTTGCATTTAGTTCTGGTATTCTGACTTGATTGCTCTAGGCATATTTTCAAATATCTTCCCCCCCCCAGTTCCTCAGTAAACTAAGAACTCAACTTGAAAATGATAACAGGAAAGAGGTCTCATTGAAGCTGTCTCAGGTGCTTTGGCTGCCTCCCTATTTCACAGATCAATCAACAAGATGGATCTTCCCTAATGCACATGATTTTGTCAAAAATCTGCCCATCTGGGTTCCACAATCTGCAGTAGTTGTTGCAAAGTTTCCTCCTCTTGCTTATATAGATGAATAGGTACATATACTGTAAAGTAAATGGAATATAGTATCCATCTGCCTAAAATACAGGGGAAAGGCCAGAATTGCTGAATAAACTTATGTGTAAGTAAGAGTGCATTGTAATTTCTCTTGGCTGATATATATACAGATACATATATTTTTCCTTTCTCAGGAAGCATGGTTATTCCTGGAAAATGTGAGATCCAATAACCCACAAACAGATTTTAAAAAGTATCCAAAGAGTCTTAAAAAAGGAAAAAGAAAAGCTACTTGCTAGGAAATAGAAACAGAAGTTATCCTTAGTAAATAAGGACCTTGGAGATAAAGAATAGTATGATCCCCGAGGATTTAAATGATGGCCATCCCTAGAACAAACAGTGAAGAAGATCTGAGAAATTGTGCCAATTAATCTTACCTTTTGTCAAACTAGATTCTAGAACAGGGCTGTCACATGCTGGCCATGCCCAAGTCTGGTTTAGCGAAGCGGAAAAAAGTCCCGCTATGTCACGTGACGCTGCCATGATGACATGAGTGTGACACTCCTGTTCTAGAACATAGGGACCAAAAAGCTGTTGAAATTGACTACAAGATATTGACTATAATTCTCTTGCTAAAAACTGGGTCATTCCTTAGAACTGGAATCTCAAACTCAAATTGTCAGAGGCCCATCTGAGGAGTAGTTCACTGGCTCAGGGGTTAAAACATTGAAGTCTGATACAAAAGTCTTCAATGAATCAAAAATGGAGAATATCAATGATATGCCATTAAACTATATTAAAAAAATATACTGCAAAACAGTAAAGTTTCTTGCAAAACAGTATTTCACTTCCACCAATTAGTTCTCAATGATTTCATTAATTAGTTTCATTCACTAGTATTTGGTTTGTTACTAGGTTGATATGTAATATTTTTTTCAGAATCATATTAAAGAGGAAGAGCTGTATAAATCCCTGCTTTTCTCTTACTTCTTTCTCTTTCCTGAAGAAAGTTTTTTTTCTTCTGCCCTTTTTCTCAAGAGATTTTGCTTCTTGCTTTCTATTTTTCCCATTTCTTGCAGAGTTGTGAAAAACCCAAGATAGGGTAGCCAGACTTGCCCCTCTGCCCTTCAGCTCCTTTCCCATTCCCTTCTCTGAACAGCTCCAGGATCTGTTTTGTTGCCAAATCCCGTCTTCCCATTGCTCCTGCCCAAACAGCCTGGCACTTCTTTGGAAGCAGCATCTGTCATGAATTGTGAGAGTGGGTGGGATTCCCAGACAACAGTCGAACTTGGCACAAGAGGTTTGTGGTGCTGACTGTGTGGCCCAGCTGATCAGATCCTGCTGTTGTTCTTCCTGTTACTCAGCCTGAGCACTTAGATGCCACTCAAGGAACTAGCCTTGCTGGGCAGTGTCCTTAGTGCCCACAAAATATTGAGGCAGGTCATAAAAAAAATGACTTGAAGGTCCTGCATCTGCCCACAGGCTGTAAAATTGAGACCACTGCTCTAAAATCTGAGCCACAATGCACTACTGTGGAAAGGCTAGAGCATGATGAGCCTTAGCTAACAAGAATAAGAGATACAAGGCACTTCTGTAGGGGAAGAGATAATAATGTTGATCCAGTTTTTATATTTGTTTCTGTTTTGTTTCCCTCCATTTTGCATTTTTATTGTCATGGTTTTCTTTGGGTTTCTCTTTGTTTTACAGTTCTTTTGGGCTCGTTTTTTGAGACTGTTTGATGCGTTGGCTTCCCATCTGCTGCTTATAACCATCTCAACCATAAGTTGTGAGTGAGCCATCATAATGCTTCTTATTTTTTTGTTTGTGTTTGTTTTTAATAATGAATATAATTCTGAGTTTTTTCCCCCATTTATTTTGTTTCCATGAAATAATTTTTGCTTTGAATGTTTTATGCATAGGCCAGGAGCTTTCTGGATTCTGAATTTATGAGAGTTTGGCCCCTGTAGGACAGCAGTAAATCATGTTGAAGGAAAGTCCTTCGGGCCTTAAGAACAATCTCTATTTAAAATTTGTAATTATTGTGCAAAAGCTGAAGATGCCAAATCCTGTTTACACACATGAAAATATATTTCCTTTAGAAACATAAAATATGTACCAAAATTGTGGAATCCTAACAATAAGAGAAAGTGACAGTTCCTCAAAGTTTTGTTTTAGCATATGCTAAAGAGACCAAAATATTTGTTTAAGCCAGTACAATTGTGACATTTTTTTATCATAATTTTTAAAATATATATTTCCTCAAATATACTGAAGAACATCTGTCTTTTTAAAAATTTGTTCCAGAAAGTAGAGTATATAACAATGGTGATTTATGTTTATTTATGTGACTAAATTTATGTGACTAAACTCATGGTTAGGAGTTAAATAAGTAATGGCCCTCTTTTAGTATCGCTGCATCATGTAAATTCTGAAAATCAGGCTTCAATTATTAAATAATTGAAGATAGAAGATTCTGTCCAAAGTTACACAACTAGATTGTTATCTGCACAACAGAATACCTATCCTTACATTCTGCATTGTACCACATTCCTGTATTTGGCCTTCTAATTCTTGGAGCATTTTTGAGGAGTTGCAGGGAGCAAAAGGCAATTCACCAATGGTACCCCTTGTTCTGATAGATGATTGCTGATCTATACTTTGTGGAATCCAACAAAAACAGTACAGTGGAATCCAGTTGCTACTCTTTGTTTGTTTTTCATAGATAATTTTTTCAGCACAATGAAAGGAACCAAAATTATTGACACTGAAATTATACTCAGCTATGAATCATAATCAGTCCTGGTTTTTTTTCTTAAACAATGTATATGTACAATACTCTGTATACAAACACACATGCACATACACACAGGTACAAATTTGTTTCTGATAGTTTTCACATGTAATATTTTCAAGTGTACTTTAAAATATATAGGGATATTCCTGAACTTTTTATTTCCTGGCACCAAAGGGATTCTGTCCGTGTGAATTAAGATGGAACAGTAGAAAGAAACTGAGTTAGCAACTGAAGCATTTTGGTAAGAAAGATGAGGTTGTTATCCCTCTACTATATAGTCAACTGAACCTATTTTTGATCTTTAACTTGCTCTAAGTTTCTAAAGCCAGTGGTTTTTGTACTCTTTTGTACTGGGAAAAAAACCCACTTTGCTGCTATGCTTTGTCCACTGAGGTCTATTTTCTGTGGAGATGTTATCTTTTTGGATTTTTTTTAATTGATAATTTCAATTTATCTTACAATGGTGTTTTCTAGTAGGAAGTGTTATTGTTTCTAAAAGATTTGTTAATCCATAACCAAAATATCTAATTTGATCATCAGTTCATCTTAATATTTGTCATCAAAATGGTTTGTGGGCCTAAGCAACGAAGAAAAGGTGGACAGCTTTGCATACTTTCATATTAAAAATAAATAAATTTAATGTATCTTCTTTCCATTAGCCTCGTAATGTTGCTGGCTTCCGGGGAACAGTCCGGTATGCATCAGTGAATGCACATAAAAATAGAGTAAGTTTTATCTTTGTGTGTATGGAGGGGGTAAAATGAGAGAGATTATGGAAAAGTATCCCTTTTGCTGTTGAGTGTGGTGGTGGAGTGTCTCATACACAGTACATATTGCAACTTGGTGTGACTCAGGTACAGTTGAACAGGGAATGCGTGTTGTATTATAGTGCACATACATATTTTATTTATTTTGCAATATTTTGCATTATCCAAATCAAACTGACTGTGGGGCATTCAGAAGAGCAAACCATAAACAGAATATTTGCACCATTTAAAAAGAAGCAGCTACCACAAATAATCAGTTGTTCACCATTTGCTAAGAATCCAAAAGCCTGTTGAAAGAAATTGTTAAAAATATGAGCAATTGCATCTATAGGGGCAGCATGTTTTTCACTTTGGGGACTGCTAGCAAGAACTCCAGTTTCTTTACACACAGGGTGGGTGGGTCGGTGAGATATTTAGCAAGCTTATCCTAGATGCTTGGAGTGGATAGGTGGAATCATTTTTTGTAAGGTGGTCCCTGACTGTCCAATCTCTTCTTAAAAACCTCCAGTGTTAGAGCACCCACAACTTCTGAAGGCAAGCTGTTGATCTGCATTCATTTTGCCCATCTGCCTGAAGGACCAAGGAGACACATGGATCTAATTCCTAGGGAGTGGATTGCATATTACAGAGGCCCCTGTCCACTTCTTCAAATTCTTCAGGCTTAAAAGAATCCTGGACTGAAACAGAAAATGCTGCTCTTCTTAACTCACATGATAGGCTGTTAATGATTGAGGCAGTCTAATAAATTCTCTGCCGTTACAAAGGTCTAGAGTGCTGATGGCCTGCAATATTAGATCCCATTATCTTGAATATCAGAATTTATACGCATGAAGCAGTGTTTATTAATATTTTTCCCAGCACAGCAGTTTGCCAACTGCCTTACATTGCATTACTAGTGGCTTGACTGTTCAAACATGAAATTTGTGACACTGTAATCTAAACAAAAAATATACTAGGAAGCTTCTTTCCTACTGAACATGAATTGGATGATTTGAAGCTGATGGGTTTTACAGGTGTTCTTCTGCTGAGCTTTGAACTTTGAGCAATTACTCTTTTTGGAAGAGATGGGAGAATTTTTAGGATGGTCTGCCTATAGAGGCTAACAGTTTCCAATGAATGCTAGACGGCTTTTCGAGATTTTTCTGGGCAGTATGAGCGGTGTCCTTGTTGAAGGGTAGATTATGTTGGGATAGATTGCTCTAAACTGCCTCTTCACTGTGCAAAGCTCATTCAGTCACTTAGCAATTAAATAAGATATAACTAGAATATAACATGGATTCTCATTCTTCAGTACAAAGAAAGTTAAAAGATAATCTTCAGTACAGCAGCTTAAGTATTTAGGCATATTTTAGGATACTATTTAGAATAATAGCAAAATCAAGCCAGTTCCAGTACAGTGGGGTATACACTACAGTGCAGAATGTCTAATGGGGGAAAAATAGCTTGTCTTCATGAAATCTATAAATTTCAACTTTGAATTTCTTCCAACTACAGTCTTGTTTATGTCTCTTTTTGCATTACAACATAGTAGGCATATTCTCTTTTGACCTTTGTAGTTCAAACACATCATGATGTACAGCATGCATCATAGAGTTCCATTACTGATGTGGAGGAATTTTTCAACACACCACATAATACAGAAAACTACACTGAAATTAGAATGTATGGAAATTACTGCTTTTGATTTTTAACTCTGGTTATATGAACTGTTAAGTTTTATTACATACATATGCTGCATATACAATTGATACTTTTGTAATAGCTCCTGGGTAGCAATAGTTTCCTGCCATTGTGGACAGTGTTGGCAGCTACAATATTTTGTAACTAATGTTTGTTTTATTGCAGGAAATGGGCCGACATGATGATCTGTGGTCCCTTTTTTACATGCTGGTAGAGTTTGCAGTTGGTCAGCTTCCATGGCGCAAGATTAAAGATAAGGTAGAACATGTAGTCAGCATCAATACAATACTTCCTTTTTCAAGATGAATAATAAAGCAATAAAAAAACCCTGCTGGATTCTATAAAGGCCTATGGGATGTCCACAGTACATTAGAACATTTTCTTGATTGTGTATGCCAGCAGTCAAAGTTTCAGTGTTTAGAAACAATTTTGTTTTTGATACTGGAATTATATATAATCACCACAATAATCAAACAGATGTTAATATTTTAACTTGAAGCCATTTACTGTCTTGTTTTGTCTTTATTTATTATAAGTAGTATTCTATGATGATGGAATCTGGAATTTTCCAGAGGGCTTTTCTGGAGAGCTTATAGGGTATAATGCCAGGTATTTAGTTTTTTAATGTATTTATTTTATATATTATTAGTACATTCATTATTTTTGTGAGCCATCAAAACCCTCTTTATGATTATAGCAGGACATATGGTACATACATACATACATACATACATACATACATACATACATACATACATACATAACTCACCAGCTCCAAGGTTGATTCAGCCTTCCATCCTTCTGAGGTATGAGAACCCAGATTGTTGGGGGCAATAAGCTGACATTGTAAACCGTCTAGAGAAGGTTGCAAGCTCCGATAGGCGGTATATAAATACAGTGCTATAACATACAAATAAATGCATTTGATCTCTCTAGGAACAAGTTGGTATGATTAAGGAGAAATATGAACATCGAATGCTGCTAAAACATATGCCTTCTGAGTTCCACCTTTTTCTGGATCACATTGCAAATCTGGATTATTTCACCAAACCAGATTATCAGGTAAAATCCTGTTTTTATTACTATCTTGAAACAGTTAGAAAACAATAATTTTGATTTCCCACATGAAACTTAATTTAATAAGAACCAGTAGTTTTCAGTATACATTGCAGGTCCTTCCCTCAGTGAGCAGACAGGTGTCTAAAGGGGAAGATTATCCTAGCCCGAAATTGTTTAGGGTCTTGAAAGTTCATGACCAGTTTTTTCAATATGGCTCAGTAATAGTGGGAGCTAGTTTAGTTGCTTCAGCAAACATACAACATGTGCACAGACAGCTGTTCACTTAGCAATCTTGTAACATTATTCTGCACCAGCTGCAACTTCTAGAGCAAGGCAAAAATACCCTGCATATACTGATGAATACATAACCAGGTGTAGATACTAATACTACTGAGACAATTCCTGCAGAAAGGAACAAAATCACTTTAATGCTCACAAAGACCATCTAGAAAAGTATCAAGGACAACCAGTCATAGCCACTTAGAAATCAAATAGTGTCAAGAGAGCTTTACTTGATCTTACTCTTCCTGTAAATCTGAAATATCTCACTTTCAGTTACACTGACAATGTTGTCTATACTGATTCTTTAGTTACCCTACTCAGCTGCACATTGGCAGGGGATTACTATTGCTTTATGATTAGTTTATTATGTGTTTTGCTGCTGTTTCTATTGTAAACCACTTCAGTGCTTTGGCATGGGAAGTGATATATGACTACATTAAACAATATAAAAACCACTTACAAAGCTCCTGTGAGAAAATTGCACAGATTGACTACAAACAATGGCATGACACAGTAGCAACAATGGTGCATTGGACTATCTGCAAGAAATACCATTTCCCGGCCATTTGTGGTCCCATCAGCAAGAACTCATGGGACCACAAAGTAGGCAAAGTAATAGAAAATGAAGAAGCTAAAGTGCTTTGGGACTTCAGAATTCAAATAGACAAGCACCTGCCATATTACCTCAGACTTTGCAATTGCCAATAAGAAAGACAAAAAAGTCTGGACAAAAAAATACCTGGAGACAGAATAGAAGAGAAAGAAATAGAGAAAATCACAAAATACAAAGAGCTGCAAACAGAAGTAGAACGACTGTGGCAAAAGAAAGCAAAGGCAGTACCAATAGTAATAGACGCTTTGGCTGCAATTCTACAACATATTGACATCATTGGCATCACTATCAATCAATTGCAAAAGGAAGCTTTAGTAGGAACAGTTTACATTGTACAACGATAACTTTAACACCATCAAACATTGCCTATCACAGATCCTTGGGAAGGACTCAATAGGTGGATAAAAAAGGCCAAATCCACTCTACCCTCCCCGTGGCCTGTTTTCGGCCTGGACGCCAGTGGTGGGATTCAACCGGAACGCCCCGGTCCACCTGGACCGGTAGTAGAAATTCCGGCTGGCCCCTCCCACTCCCCGGCCCCACCGGTGAGGATAATTGTAATGATTCGCCGAACCGGTAAAAATCACTCCTGACTTTCCCTCACCCTGCCGGCTCCAGCAAA
>JANHJO010004763.1:43221-53315 GCA_032468235.1 Pseudoxyrhopus heterurus | reverse complement strand
AAAACTTACATAATAAAAAAACTAAAACCCAAGAATTTTAAAACTCCTTGCAGCTCTTACTACCCTTAAAAACCACAGCCTTCCCTCAGGTAGCGCAGCCCCAAGCCTGCTGGCACAGCCAGGTCTTCACAGCTCGGCGGAAGGTCAGAAGGTCGGGAACGATCCGAATCCCAGGGGGGAGCTGGTTCCACAGGGTTGGTGCCGCCACAGAGAAGGCTCTCCCCTGCGGGCCCACCAGCCGACATTGTTTCGCTGTTGGGACCTGAAGGAGACCAACCCTGTGGGCTCTAACAGGGCACTGGGAGGCATACGGTGGTAGTAGGCGGTCTCAAAAATAACCCGGTCCTAAGCCTTGAAGGACTTTAAAGGTCATAACAAGCAGCTTGAATTGCACCCGGAAGCCAACTGGGAGCCAGTGCAGCTCGCGCAGGAGAGGAGTTACATAATGACCCGCGCGGCCGCATTCTGGACCAGCTGGAGTCTCCGAATGCTCTTCAAGGGCAGCCCCAAGTAAAGCGCGTTGCAGTAGTCCAACCATGAGGTGATGAGGGCATGAGTGACAGTGAGAAGTGGGCCCATGCCATGAAGAGCTTTAAAGGTGACCACCAACAGCTTGAATTGCACCCAGAAGGAGTCTGGTAACCAATGCAGCTCGCGGACCAGTGGTGTTACAGGAGCCATTCTTGGTGCCCCCCCAAACTACCCATGCTGCCACACTCCGCACCAGCTGTAGCTTCTGAATGCTCTTCAAGGGTAGTTCCATGTAGAGTGCATTGCAGTAGTCCAAATGCAAGATGACTAGGTCTTGAATGACTTGAGTGCAGGGACTCAAGAAGATTGTCTCAAGGTCATTTAAATATGTAATATGTTTGGAATTTTCTGGTGTGGTCACAGTCCCTGCATCCCTTTGAATTTCTTAATTTTGCTTGAGAATTCTACCTGCTTTTAAAGGCTTACAAAATATATTTAAATTTTCATCAAGCCATTCATGTGTTTTTAAAAGCATTTCTTAAGTGCTGTAAGACATGGTATAAACACTATGGAGCAGTACAGTGGAAAGAACTTATACATCCCCTTAATGTTATTTCCTTGTAACACGTTTTGTGTATTTGCATGTGCACAGTTTATAGATTTTAAAAATGACTTTGCACTTTAAGGCACAAATTGGTTGCACCTTTCTGCAGCATAATCTTCACTGAACCCATTGTAGCCTACTTCTCAACTTCCCATCATGTCTTGCCACTCTCATAACTACACATCATGGATGATGAGTGTTGTGGTTTAGTATGTCTGCAAAGGTCCCAGTTGGACAAAAGTCTGAAGCTGTACTATAGTACAATCTAATCTCCAATTTGGTATTATATAGTATATAAAGTGGTTAGTGAAATGTACAATTTGAGAAGGCAGTTTAGTAAGTTATTAAAAACAAAATAATGAAAGACAATAATAATTTTAATAGAGCCTATGAGAGATTTATTCCCTTGAGGCTTATTCCATGAATGATGAAAATGGGGAAACAGTTCCATTGATCACAATGTGGTATGTTATTAAAATACCCCCAGCTGCAAGATAATAGCCAATCAACTTAATGTTGAAAATACCTCATTGATGCAACCTTGATTTGTAATGAATGGAGATTGAACCCATTATGCTGCTCTAATTGAAAACTAGTTTTTTGAGTTCAATTTCTAAGATTTCCGGATCTTAATATAATCGATAAAATCTTTTGTATAGGATTCTTAGCTCTGTGTTTCATAATATATGTCTATGAACTGATTTATCATGTTATTTTTTTTTCAAAACTGCTGACAGTGACTGGAGTTCTTGAAATCTAAGACAAAAATCATAGCTCTCTAAGAGCACACTGGCCTCTAAAAGGCTTTTTTTCATTGAATAGTAGAAATGAACTCCTTTTTCTCCTTGGACTTTCTTCCTTGTTTCTTTCCTTTTACCTCATGCTCAATCCATAGATTTTTGCCTAGTTTTCGTCAACTTACATTCTCGCAATTTCTGTTCTCCTTTCTTCCATATCTGTTACATATTTTGTTTTCCTTCTTACAAATTTCCCTTCTTTAGGGATATTTCTGCCCCCGTTACATTAATATCTAGAATTCTGCATAAATGTTCTTGAATCTGTTTCTAGGGTATTTTTTCTTATAATAATAGTTCTAATTCTCAACCTCCTTTTAAAGGTGCTTGCTTCTTATAAATCACAATGTTTGTGAATACAATTTCACAGTCAATCATTTTGGGCTGGTAGGTGATACAATAAGTAAATGATGTATATATGATAATATATTGGCTTTTTATAGTATCTTTCATCCAAAATGTTCTAAAGTGCTTTACAAAACGTGCACAATATATGCAGTACACACATAGTATTTATTTATTTAACACAGCTGCTCCATAGTGATTTTTAAAGCTTGGTTCTGCTATCTGTGATAGTAAAATAGGGTTACATTCAAAGCTCCTTATGCTGCTGCTAAACACCTGTTAGTAATAGATGGTGGCCTGATAGGAAAATTGATATTCTAGAGATGATACAAGAAAGATGAGTACAAACTAGATTTGGTTTAGGCTCTACGGATGTTATTCTGATTGTGGGGAAAGACATCCAGTCATTTCCAAAGAAGGTCAGGATCTTGTTTTACATATCTATGGAATTATTTCATAGATCCAATACTGTGAATCCACTAATATGGATTTGTAAACTGGTTTCTATTTTTCGGTCTTACGCATTAAAATAGTCAAAACTATACTATACCATTTTATATGAATGTCTAAAAATGAGATTATAGTCATGCACTTTCATTTCTTCCTTACTGAATTGTAGTGATGCTTCCGTCATTTGCCATTATTCTTAATTAAATCCCTTAGTATAAGAATATTAGAATCACAGGGAAAAAGTTTACCTTGTGTATTCATATGTTGTGGGTTTGGGATCAAACCGACTTCTACAAGTGGGTTATTTCTAGCATAAATATATTAGAAATCCTAACAAATCAGATAATTAATTAAATTAATTTTACCTTAAACCGATCTTAACTTTTCTGATTATTTTCAATGTAGGTATCTAGAGATTTTCTTTAAAGATGCAATATATGCATGCACATATATATCGCAGCTTATTTTGTATGTTGTATTCCAGGACATAATGCAATCATTGGATATAATCTACCATACCAACCTTAATTAGGGCTTTGCTTTTATGGTCATTTTCCCCCCAACGAATTTGTACATTAAAAAAGTATTTATTTTTCTTCTACCAGATGTTGGGTTAGATAAAAATACTGGACAGCTCCCCTTTTCTAAAATATTTTTCCTCACTGGCCCAACATCAAATGTTTGTGGTTATTGGTGAATCACTCCTGCCATTTTGAGTAATTCCTTAGTATTTCAGCATCAAATGACACTTTCATCTTTGATTGTATGTCTTATCCATTATTATTTCTTCTGGTCTTTGATCTATTGAACAACTGAAAGAGTAGCATAGAATCAAAATCAGATAATTTTATGCAGATTTTGTTCTGTTGTTTCTCAGTGGGTTGGGTCTGAGCTTATGATAGTACAAGTTGAGAAATGCCTTATTATGTGAGGTCTCATCTTGAAATTAACACTGCAAAGAAATTCAGTCAAATGGAAAAATACTTTTGTCAGTTTTTAGAAGAAACAAAATAATATACTATTCATGACATTTAGATAATTTTGCTTCTGAAATGCTTATAAAACTTCCTTTTTATAAGTCACTACTATCAAAAGCTATCACTCCCTTAAGCACAAGCCTGTGCTGATAAATGAACTGAAATTGTTGTTGAAGTGCAGTTTCCCATTGCATTTGGATTTGGATTAAGGCATTTGGCTTTGTACTTGCAGATCAAAGTCAATCACTTTGAAGGGTTAGGTTATCATCATTTTATTTTTGTGCAGTTTGATACAGCCTGCAATTTATGTTACCTTATTTTACAAGGATTCTTGATAGAAGCTGAACAATGATTTCCTGGATTTTGTCTTTCCCCACAATGATATGAAACTGGGTAAAGAATATTTTTGTTGTTGCTAGTTTTGGTATATAAAGTAACAGTTGGTCAAGCTCCTTTTATTGTTTCTGTATATTGAATCATGATAACATTTAGTTCTGCTTTAGTAGTTTCCAATAGCACAAGGATAACATTTATAGTAAATGTTTTTAACACACCATTTGATGTATTGGTAGTCATTGTAGTATTCAAACTACTGAAAAAATGATATAATGAATGTAAAACACACACACACACAAGCTGCTATAATTATGTAACTTGGAGTTGAAAGTTGATCTCCATTTTTGCATTAACCTGCATGTAATTTAACATTCAGAATCAAATTTATGATCTATTTTTTTTAAACAATGTACTATGCTTTCTGTTGAATTCTGTCTCTTCAGTGTACCTAGCTTAATTATATCTTCTTTGTAATAAATCACAGAGCTTCCTTATCAATAAATCATCACAAATGCAGGCAAACTATCTCTAAACATAAAATGCATCTACATTGCAAAAGCTGATCCATGTAACAATAGAATAAGAAGGATGCGCAAAGGACACTTACTTGCCCCTTCACTTTGGTCCTTCCTGAGAAAAAAACAGAGCTTGCTTATATTTGGCCTTATCTCTATACCAAAAATATACTGATATTTTCCGAATATATTACAGTTTATTACTTCTTCCCAAGATTGAAACAAATATAGTTATTGAAATTTCTCCTCTGTCTCCCTATGTTTTTCTTTCAAACCTGTACTGGTATAACCATAGCAATATATGAAGAGTTTCAAAATAAAAGGATTGACTGAATGAAAGGCATATTTCATAAGGGGTTAATTTCAATTCTTCTGATTCATACAATCTAGATTGCGGTGTACTTTAGCCTGCCAGTAGTGATAGCCATGGTTGCTAACATTGTGCAAGGCTATGTTGATGAATCAGGAATACAGAAAACATATTGGGACCTATTCCTAGCTTAGAAAAAAAAAATATAAATGGAGGAATAGCTTCTGAAAGCCATCAAACAATACATGTGTCCAGAATTTAGAAAACTAAGTTGGTGAGAATGGACATATTACAGTGCAATCATGCAAGGTCTAGATTTGTACTTTACAAAGCAGATATCGTACAAATTCTTTAACAACGTTTTGAAATTGTAGATTTGCCAAATCTACAAGTTTTAAATAAATAACATATTCTGCCTGCAAAGGATCATACCAGTTTCAGGATATACTAAACTCATGTTTATTAATTCTTGTGGGAGCTGGATTGTTATTTGTTGAAATACATCTGCATTTCTCAAGATTAAGGCATCTTCTAGTTTCTTATGCCTGAGATCACTTGATGTAACTTGTGTTGTGTTTCTTGGGCTTTCTAGTTTTCTCTCATAATCATTAGCACCCTCAGGGACTAGAGTATCTTTCTTTTGCCTTATCCTAAGCCCAAACATTTGCTGCTACTGTTTATTGTGGGTCAGCAGTTGGCAGTACTAAGATTGAAGGCGAGAAGGAATGGATTTCCCCCCCTTCTGTTTACACACTGGTCCCAATATGTATAGAAATGCAACAGTGATGATTTTATAGGACCAGTGTGCATACAAAGAACTAATTTCTAACTACAGTTTGGCTTAATGGTGGAATCATATTCTCTTTCTCTAGAATAAATTCCTCCTTTTCACACACACATCTTACTCTGGCCATGCAATCAAAACCTCTTCTCTGTTGTTCCAGAGCATAAAGACCAGAAGTCACGTTCCAAAAAGATGAGGCGACAACAAAACTGAATTTTATTTCATTTTCATTTAAATTTAATAAAAAATAAATGTGGTTAATATAATTATTCCCTAGTCATATAGTTTTCTTATATTGTAGTTTTTGAGGCTTCTAGAAAAAGCACTGGAAACTTGCAGGGGTGAAAGTGCGACACGCAGTCCTGGGCCTCAATTGTGCATATAATGGACTTCTAATGTCAAATCTTTAATTTTAAGGCTCATCACTTCTCAACTAAACCAGGGTGTCAGTCACTATTGAGGTATTTGCTGGATGCTCTTTAAAAAGAAATTTAGAAAGAATTCATGTTAAAAAATGAATGCTTGGTCCAGCAGTGAAGATATCATATTACATTTGCACCAGCTTTTTGTCCTATAGCAGCATACTATCTTGGTGTGTTTTTCCAAACATCCAAGTTTGTTTTGTGTTGCTTTTTTCTTACATGGAGTGCCAATTCTTAATGTTATAAATATCTTTTTAATGAAAACCTCAGGAATTAGAATCATCCTGGTATTACAGCAGACTGATACATGTATATTTAGCATCGACTGAAAAGGCCTAAAACCCTTCTTAGGAGAGTTATGAGGTATAACTTTATTGTGGCATAGCAGGAATTAATTTGGAAGGACCAAGTTACCAGAAGGGGTTCAAAAGTTTGTTTTCCCTGAGCCTTTTTATTCTTTGTGCGTGTTGCCTGTTAGAACTGAAGATAATTTTCTGCGCCCCTGCCTTTCACCTTTTTGTACTGACATTGTATAATATGCTTGCACTATTCCCCTGGGCAAATCAAGCATGTAAGAAAAAAATTGAAGCTTCTTTTTTTGGATAAAAGCACTGTATTACTTCTGTATATAGAGAGACTAATGACAAGACAGAACTTGAAATTCTATCTTATGTATAAAAGCATGCACTGAATTACTTGTATGTAGAACATGCTGTAAATGCTGCAGAGTACTGTAAGATCCTACACTTGAAATCACAAATAACAAGCAACTTCATCTTTTAAAACAACAAGAAACAAAAAAAACTAAACCGAAGCTGTGCAATGGATTTTGTGCCTTTTTTAAATCCATGTATGTTAATCCAGACAATCGGAAAAAAAGCTTGTATACTACCAAAACCTTATTAAAGAATCAAAGGCATAACTTGTGGCAGTGTTTTTTTTTAAATCTCATTTTTCACTGGACCGTTGTTCTTCTTGTAATGTAGACTTCAAATCCAAATGCACTCTTCTTACCTGGCATTAACATTGTGGAGGATTTTTATTAATGAAAGGGAGGGATAAATTTTGGATTTAATAGAGAGAAGGATATATCCTGCTCTACTAGCCTAAACGTTACATCTTATATATTAGCATAAGAGGATAGATTTTCTTGAACATCCTTCTTTGGACTCTATTATGTTTTTGCTAATGTTTTCTCCCTTCCTCATTTCTTTGACTTCCTATTCGGCCTTGGGACAGAGAGAAACCAGTGTAGAAATGTGTCAGCCTAAAAAAACAATTAATGGTTTGATGCTTGTGGAGTTAAGCAATCTTTCTAAATGGGGAGGGCAATGAAATATAATATTGATTAAGACAGTGGTGAAAACAGCAACAACCACTAGGCATGCCAGGGCATCAAGATCAATTGTAGTAGGAAAACACATTGTGTGGGCTGACCAGACATGATACACTAGCTAAAGGTAAAATGCATAAATGCAGCATTGATGCATAAATGAAGTTTGATTCCTGGCAATGTCACTGACATGTTCAGGTCATTTAGAGGTGGTTTGATACTAGCTTCATCTCAGATGTCTTTTCAGTTTTCAGTCTTGTTGATATACCTGGTGTTTCCTATTTGGGCACTAATCAGATACAACCTCTTTTTGGAAATCAGATAAGATCAACTATACAGGCTTGCTGTACTTACACAATTTTATGAGCAATATTTCCTCAAGTGTGGATAATGTGTATGCTGGTTTTTCAAAGATCAAATGTTCGAAAACAGAAATCTGCTAAATATTGAGTGTAGACTCAACTGTAATGCAGCTTCGCTGATTTTTGTGAAGGTTTTCCCAGAATTTGGTAGAATAGCACTGCCCTGCATAAATGTTTCTAGTAATTTCCTATTTTGTTATTTTGGCATTCCTCTGCTGTAATTTTTTTCTTCAAAAAATGACATTTCTGCCACTCCCCTCTCCCCAATTTTTACAGGAGTATCCAAATGGAATTGAAGGCTCTTAACTTCTACTAACTGCTAACCTCTAATACATCAGGTTTTTTTAATGCTGAAAAAGCTGCAGGTCCAAACTCAGTTATCAGTAGATACAGTTGTAAATATTGCTAGTAAATTATAATGGACAAATGATATTTAACTTTTTAACCCAGAAGATAAAGAGAAAAACTAATTATCATCCAACTTTAAAGTAAATATATTCATCCAAATCTTTTATATAACAGTTTTAAAAATAAATTTTAAGATATGGTTTAATCCTAGAATCATTTTTTTTGACATGAAAAGTGGAATCAAAATACAATTTTTGGAAATAGTATACCACAGTTTTTTAACTGATAGTGACAGGAAATATATTTGTTATAGTTTAACCGCAAACTGTGTAATGAACAAAAACTTCAGTATAAGAATATTCCAAAAGGTCCAGGAAGGATAATTTATGTTAAGTAAGAGTATCCAAGTTTGGTATTAATGTAAAGGTAAACATTCTGGTCAAAAGCATAATGAAGATCAAAGTTTTCATCTTTAATTTCAAATTGCACATTTCTCAAAGATATCTTTGCAATTGAAAACCCACATTTTTGAAAATACATGTACAGGAATTCTTTATAAATATAATTGCATTCATTTGGACAATGTTTTTCCTATCAAAGAGTGAGACTCCCATCTATTACGAAGACTTGGAGGGCCAGAGTCAGGGAGATTCCTCTTTCAGATATGTGTCCAACCTTGTTTCATGTTTGGCATCAGTTGTGACCTCAGGATAGCAGAAAGGAGTGGCAGTTATTATCTGAGAAGCTCTGATAGTTTTCAGAGCCTCTGTGCTATAGATAACCAGGTACGAGATCTTTATGGCTGAGGTGGGGTTCTAGACAGCAGCTGGATTTGTTGCTGCTGTACTGGCCTTTGTGTTGTAAAGTGAACACAAACCTGGGCTGCTGGATTCCATTGCTGGTCTGACTGTTGAATTCCTCAAGCTGATATAAAGCTGCTTCCAGTTAGTATTGAATTTGGGGCTCATCAGGAGTTCATGGTCATCATGACAACCATGAAGCTGACCCAAATTATTGACCCAATGCATGCTGAAAGTCACGTTAGATTTTTTTTTGGTCTTGAGATACTTGCAATGTGATCAAGGTGGAGGACAGTGTCATTAGTCTTCTGTCATTATCAGATCACTCAGATTGCTTTTTGGTTTACTGCTGCTACTTTTCCCTGCAAGAAGGTAAGACCTGTTACATCTACCTGCCCCAAGTATCTAAGAGACTCTGGGATTTCAGAGTGTACACCCTGTTATTTGTTCTTATTTTGTTTTAGAATCATATTACTGAATATTATTCATGTTGTCTGATCAAGTAGATTTCAGCAACTACTTCTTTCTTTTTTAAAAGTATAAAGTATACTTTAAATATCTTTGCCTGAACTATGATCTCCAAAATCTGTGCCAAAATAATTTGAAGCTTATTCAAATGCTGTACAATAAGTTCATTGGTTTCCTTTCTATCAAATCTCTTATATAACCTATGGCCACTGTCATATTATCTAGCAATGAACTCCTCATCCATGTTATCTGAAGATGTACTTTTTATTAGGATATCTGTGCATCACAGATATGGGGATCTAGTTTTGTAAAAGATCCCTTCCAACCCTCAGTTCCTTTTCAACAGCCACAGCCTCGTCTCCTTTATGAAAACCTAATATTTTGTTGCTTTTTGTTTTATTGTCATATCTCTGTTGTCTAAATTTGCTTGCTTTTTCCCCAAGCAAGCTTTGAGTGGAATTTGTGTGTGTGTGTGTGAGTGTATGTTTATATTTTATGTATTTATAAACAATTAAATATATAACAAAATAAGCAAATTTTTTATTCATCTAAACTATCAATGCCTATCTTGCTCTCATAAGATGCATGAAATGTATCTATACATTATATTAATACATAATGCATATACATTACATTATATCAATGCATAAGTGCACCAGCGTGCCTACCGTCCCTGTCCTATTGTTACCCCTAATTATTTATATATAATTCTTGTTCATGTTCTATGTTTTCCACTTTTATATGACTATGTATGTTTTTGACAAATAAAATAAAT
>JANHJO010004762.1:29147-39269 GCA_032468235.1 Pseudoxyrhopus heterurus | reverse complement strand
CAATATGCTGACTCTGTAAAAACCACTTAGGGAGAGCTGTAAAGCCCTGATAAGCGGTATATAAAAATCTATGTGCTGTTGCTATGGTTGTTGTAAGCCTCCCAGAGTCCTTCGGGAGTTGGGCGGCCTAAAAATCCAATAAATAAATAAATAAATATAGTATAGTTAATGAATATAATAATGTTAAATAATGTTTAAAAGTTTACGATCTTGTGGGGTCGCATTACTAGTTGCCCAGGGCCTCATGTGGCTCATGGGTGGTGGGTTGGACACACCTGCTCTAGAGCAACCTGAATGTAACTTGATTTTTATTTCCCATCAAGCAAATCTGCCTTCCATGTCCCAGAACCAAGCCTGTTTAGGATAGTCCACTCCAGCACCCAGATGTATAATTCTACCTGCTGATGTGACTAATAAGAAGCAGCCCAAGTGTTTGTATTATTTTTTCTAGATTGATAGATCTTTTCTAGATCTTTCCTCAGGGACTTGAGGACATTACATTCATTCCATCAATTTTCACCATAGCAACGTTGAAGTTGGGTTCACCGGGAAAAAATGACTCCGGGTCCCCCAATGAGTTTCTGCAGCTGAAGTTGGACTTGAACCCAGTCCTTTACCAGTAACTTAACCATTGCATCACAATGCCTCTGTACCATCTTCCAACAATCACAGATATTGAAGCCCCACCAAATGTGAAACACAATAGATGGGCTTTTTTTATTTTTTAACTAGGGAAGCAGACTGCTTATATTTTACCAAATCTCACCAAAAATGAAACCTTTCCAGCATAGATTTTAAGTGTAGTGTGACAGTTTGTTTTGGATGCAAAGAACACCAGCCAATCGGTGCTCTTTCTTTCTGCTCCAAACCAATTAATCATTCAAGGTACTATGTACACAACTTCCAAACTTTGTGAATTAACATTTCCTTCCCAAGAGAGAAGCAATTAAGTCTTAATTGTTCCTACCCATCCACGTTTATCTGTGTGGGTTGGCAGCCAGGTTGCGAAATATTCCTCCCATTCTTCCTGGATGTGTGTGCATGCGTGCATGTGCATGTGCATGCACACAGAAAGCAAGCTTGGTTCTTAAAAACCACTAGTCTTTGAAGGGAGACGCCTGGAAAATTATCGCCACGGTACCAGATCAGTATAGCAAATATAGAACAGCAAATACCAGGAAGAACTTTATGCAGAGAGGGCATAAGGTGATATACTTGGCCATGCTTCAACATTGTAGGTGGGAACTGGACACAAAATAATTGTCCTCATTTTGAAATGGTTTTATCTGCTATACTGCACCTATCTTGGTTTAATTATTCATTATATTGCTTAACAGTTCGTGGGTAACAGTCTCATTTTTAATTGAGTTCACCTTGAGCTGTGTGCTGAGGTTGGAAGGTGTGCTATAAAACCTGTTTAATATAATGGTTCCCTTAAAGGAAGTCTGGCACAAAGAATATGCATGCATGGTCTACCTAGCTATATAGCGTTATTTTTATTTGGTAGACTATGCCAAGACAGAGCTTATACTAAACTAAGAATTCACACACCTTATTCTTCATAAGTAGAGTATGTAAGAGCCCGTTGCTATTTATTTTTGGCTTCAGATGGCTTTCTTTAGGTAAATAAAAATAAATATGTACTTTTAATCTCCAAAGTATACATGTTTTTAATCTCCAAAAGTTATGTAACAAAAGAAGTATCTTTAAATATGAGGAAAAGTACAGTGAACAGATGGGATGCTGGAAAATAGATTCTGTAATTTTTAGAACTTGAAAAAATTATGTGCCCAAGTTTTCTTAAGAATAATTTGCTTGTACCTGCAAATAAATAAATAAATACATAACATTTCTTTATCTGACTCATTTGCCAATACATTATTACATCCTTTGAAACACAGAAGATCCCACGTACCGTAGTTCTTTTAAATATGTCTCTTGATAGCTGGCTCAGAACATCTGTAAGCAACAGAATACACTTTATGCAGATATCCAGCATAGGAATTTTACATCAACCCCTTTGTGGTCAGAATATTTTCAGATCTCGCCTTGAACTGCTGATCCCTATCCCCAGCTAAATATGCAAACAAGATTTCACTGGTTAGGAGGTATTAGCATGGACTTACCGAGCGGGTTTTTCCAGACTGTGAGACTCATCAAAAAGACATTTTGCTTATAAATCAGATGGTTGTAAAGTTACTTGGACTGTGAGTGAAGTAACTCGGAAGAGATATGCAGGAACAGGGTAAGGTATGGATATTCTTTCTGTAATAGGCTTAGAACTGATGTAAAGATGCATTTATATTTGTTGAGCATATTTCATCTTTTTTCTCAGGATGAAGTATGACAAAATATTTCTCATTTTCCAGGAAGCCATTCTGTAGCTGCCTAGAGGCATGCCTTTTACTATGCAATTAGTTTCATTTTTCAAGTTCTACTGAGTCGAGGAAAAGTTTGGTGTGCCTTTGATTTGATCCAGGGGGGTGTTTGTTTAATAACACGCAAAATTCCCCATTCCTTCCATTACTGGCTGCTGCTGTCGAGATTTTAAATAGTTGCAATCTTATATCAAAAATGTTCCCATAGACGAGCTCAAAACTGGGGACGGAAAGAATGTTCGTACTACAAGAAAACGCTAGGCAGTGTGATTATAGCAGAAATCATAATGATATTGCTTTAGTCATTATTCCAAACTACAGTTAGAACTGAAGAAGCGTCTTGGATGAGAAGCAAAACATCTTCAAGGAAAAAACAAAGTGAGAAAAGCAACCTTGGGACAACTGTGACCTAGATGTCTGAGAATCTCCATAGGCTTCAATCGTTACAGTACAGAATATTTTTTAGGGTTCCATTCATTTGTGCATCTATTTATCTCTCCTTGCTTTTGAACTTTCCTAGAGAACAAAATTAGAAGGAAAACTCAGTATGGGGCTACCGCGTCAACAAAGCTACATGATCACCAGGAGGAACAGGATCAAACCTACTTGGATGAGAGGATCGCTATTCCAGATGTTGGTGGGGTAAGCCTTTGGCTACGAGTTTCCACCTTGATTGTTGTCCTGGGGTTTTTACTCTTGACTGAAAAGCCCTTTTGGAATGAGCAGCTCCATAATTAGGCTCACACAGCATGTTAATGAACTACATGACTCTCAGGATGCTACAACAATTTTAAGTGTGAGGACCGGTCATAAGTCACTTTTTTTCAGTGATGTTGTAACTTCAAATGGTTGTTAAAGGGAGGATTGCATTTCTAAGCAATGGAACAGCTTGTCTCCCAGAATTTTAGGTGCTCTGTTCCTGGAGGTTTCCAAGATAAGGTTGGACAACCATTTGTCTGACATGGTACTCCTGCCTTTGGCGGGAGGTTGGAATAGAAGATCTCTGAGGTTATTTCCAATCCTATGATTCTATGAAAAGCCATGGAAAATTCCTTCCATACTGTGGTTAAGAAAACCCTATGGATATATGCACAATCTCCAGGAATGGAGCTTAACCGAACCTGAACTTTTTAACATAGAAATAACATAATACTTCGGTTGTGAGGAAGCAGGGAAATGTAAGCTTTGTTTGAAACACAGGGAAATAGAGAGCTTACTGGAAAGTATAGGAGCTGTAAACAGATCATGGCATAGAGGGCCAAGGCGATTTTCATTTGCAAGGGTTGAATCCAAGATCATGGCTGTGTCCCTGAGTTGTTGTCTTTGCAGGTGGAGCCAATCAATTTTTGGCTTGGATGCTGCTTCAGAAAAAAAAAATGCTGCAGGGATAGTTTTGCAGGGCAGGCAGCTGCTCCCCGGAGGGAATAGATCCTTGCCTCACCCCTTCTGCCAATTTCTGAGTCCCCACTCCCCTCCCTTGCTTCTGCTGTCACTATGGAAGCATCTGGTTGGCAGGAGCCATGCAATTTCCTTTCCCGCCAGCCTGTTGATTATGCTGGCCAGTACGAGATGTTGCCTCTTCATGGGCCATGCTGTTGTGGCCAAGACCATGTACGGCTTCCAAACCACAGCTGCCCACCCTTGGCCCAAAAAAAAGCTAGGAACAGTTTAGAAGCAGGATACATGCATACAGACAGACAGACGGATATATACAGACATGCACATGCACACACACAAATAGCATTGATCTGCATGAGAGAGAGGAGCAAATTCTTTAATTGGGATCAAAGTGGTATGTCTTATGTCAGGTTTTTCTAAGGGATACTTTTGGTTGACAAGAAGAGTGATCTTGTAGGCCTGATTCATTAGAATAAACTATCCAAGTATGATAAGGTTACTATGACTTTTCTTTCTAGCTCTTCAGTTAAATTTTCCATATCTTTGTTCTCCAGTACGGTTTCAGTTTCAGAAAACTTTGGGCTTTCACCGGGCCAGGATTCCTCATGAGTATTGCCTACCTGGATCCAGGAAATATTGAGTCAGATTTACAATGTGGCGCTGTCGCTGGCTTCCAAGTGAGTATGTGAGGAAATGGAGGAGAGGCCCACCAAACAAGTAGCCTGCAATGACTTACTTTGAAATTAATTCGTATTTAATTTCTAATTCTCTACACATTCTTATTCATCTTCCCCAGTTATTGAAGCCCATCCCAAGGCTGGAAACAGGAGAATTCCTGCATACTTCCAGTTCGCATTGCTCAGCCTCTAGATTCACAGGGACTTTACAAAGTTGTCCCCATTCATTCTACTCTCCGTAACTGACCCTCCATGCTGTATTTATTTATTTGTTTATCATATTTGTACAACTGTCCATCTCATCAAAAGTTGCTCTGGGTGGACTCAGTATGGACATGTGTTTCTGAGATTCTCTCTCAATATCCTAAAGCTATGTGGGTCTCAGTCCTGTTTAGTTATTGTTGTATCGGTACAGAGCCTCCTATGTGCTTGGTGACTATGTGCTTTTGCTTCCTACACAGCTGCTCTGGGTCCTGCTTTGGAGCACAATTTTGGGTCTGCTCTGCCAAAGGCTGGCTATCCGGCTTGGGGTAGTTACAGGCAAGGACTTAGGAGAGATATGTTATCACTACTACCCCAAGGTGAGTATGAATGTGTAGCAGTCAATAAGGCAACATTGGCTCCAAATTTTGGTTTATTCAGTGGTTGCAGTGGCACAGTGGTAATTGCAAATGGAACTAATTTGACCTCCATCTGCCTTTCTTTCTCTGGCTTTGCACTTGGCACCTAGCCACAATGTAGTTTGATGGTTATATGAACCAAACAATTGTGGTTTACTCAATAAACCATGGATAAACAAAGCATGATTTGATTTCATGTGTTTTCCAGACTAAGTCACAGTTGTTTGTGATCATGGTTTATTGCTTGTTTTATGCAAAATGTTAATATATAAATCATGGTTTACAGACAGCATTTTTTAAAATTTACTTGATTTATATATTGCCTTTCTGTTTGAAACCATGCTTAGTTAAATACATATTCCAAAGAAGATTCACATTTAAAAAAAAAATAACAACCATTCACTGTTAATCTTGTAAAGATGTTGGCCCTTGTCTAAAAGCAGAGGAAGTGGAATTTGAATGCAACTTCCAAGGAAATGCAAGTCATAGCTGGGAATGATGAAAAAAAAAGTTTCTCCCCCATCTGAGAACAGGAGCATTTTCAGAAGGGTCTTTGCTACAGATTGTATTGAGAGTTGTTTCCTCAGATAATCAGGCCTTAGCAGTTTAAGGCAGGGGTCTCCAATCTTGGCAATTTCAAGATTTGTAGACTTCAACTCCCAGAATTCCTCAGCCAGCGTTTCTTCAATATGTTCACCATGCACTAAATCTTTCCCTTTTGTATTTATGAGTCCCCTTTCAGCCCAAATCTTTCCAAATATTTGCACTACTCCGAATGCATATTTTGAATCTGTGTAAATGGTGCCCTCTTCACCCTTTAAGAGCTTTAAAGCTTGATTTAAGGCATAAAGCTCACACGTCTGAGCTGACCAGGTTACTGGTAGCCGCCCTGCTTCCACTAGAGAATTGCTATCTCCATCCACAATAGCATATCCATTCTGTCTTTTTCCTTCTATCACTCTAGATGACCCATCAATGAACAAATTGTACCCCTGATTAAGAGGAGTTTCTTTAAGGTCTTCTCGCACTTTAATTTGTAAGTCAATGATCTCAGCACATTGATGTTCAAGTTCCACATCAGAATCAGTATTTCCACTCAAAAACTGAGCTGGATTTACCGAGTTTTCAATTACTAAAATTAAATCATCTCTTTCCATCAGTGTTGCTCATAGCGCAGAATTAATCATCTTCCTGCTCCCTGATTCAACACTGACCGGACTTGATGTTGAGTGCCTACTATAAGAGCTCCTCCAAAAGTCAATTTTCTGCTTTCTTCTACCAGTACAGTATTGCAGTGGCCGCTATTGACTGAATACAGTTTGGCCACCCATGACACACTGGATCTAACAATTTGGATAGATAAGCCACAGGCTGTCTTTTTCCTCCCCACTTCTGGGTCAATAGCAATAGCAATAGCACTGTATTTATATACCGCCTATCAGGGCTTGCAACCCTCTCTAAGCGGTTTACAATGTCAGCATATTGCCCCCAACAATCTGGGTTCTCAAGACAAATCTTACCAAATGAAGCCAAGATTAAACAAGTGATCATATAATAGGATTTAGATTTGCTGTAATATTCTGTATAATAATTAAGTCAACAAAAATATAGTTGCTATATAGAGTCAGCAAACTATTATCAACACAACTGGCAACAACAACAGCAAAAAGAATTGCTAGGAAATATTCAGGTAGGGCTATCTGTGAAATTGATAAAAATAAGTTTTTTAGCTAGTTGCTTCACATTTAGAATGAAGATGAAAGTTGAGTTAGGCAAAAATAAATAATATCCCCACATAGTTTTCTTTTTTTTCATGAATTATTTGTGGTTCCTCTATGAACTTCAATGGATTTATATATCTTGCAGATTAGAAGATCTTCAAATTCTAACACAGAATGTATCCGTATGATTTTTTTTTAAATAATATATCAGGGACTTACTATTTTTGAAGGTGGAAGATCTGGCAAACTTTTCTGTGGAGGATACAAATACTGCTCCATTTCTCCATTAGTCAAGGAATCTTGGTAACCTAACATCAAAATCCAAAGAGAAATTACAACAAATAAATGGTAATTACATATAATTATACTCCGCTATAATCTCAGATGCTCCACTTTTGTTTTGAAAGAAAAATATGATTAATTTGCCTACTTAGTCTCTAGACCACCAAAATGGCAATTGATTTCACTCCAAAAATATGGTGAAAAAATAATATGGCTCAAGACATACACTTTTGGTGGTTGCAGAATTACTGGTGTAGTAATACTTCAGTTAACATTGAAAACTGCAAAGTCCATGATGCCTTATAAATAATCAGTCTACTTGTAAGGCCTAGTTGATGCCTAAATCAAATTTTGTAAGTATTCACCCTTTCTTTACTGTTGCTAAGCATGGTTTAAATCAGAGGTCTCCAACCTTGGTAACTTTAAGCCTGGCAGACTTCAACTCCCAAAGCTGGCTGGGGAATTCTGGGAGTTGAAGTCCGCCAGGCTTAATGTTGCCAAGGTTGGAGACTCCTGTGCTAAACTACCACTCCTTAATTTCAATCGTGAATCATTGTACATTATTGTATCAAAATTTTGGAGGTTCTGATTTGAAATGTCTAGATTTTATCAGTTATTGGGGATATATAAGTTACGTTCTAATGTACTTAGGGTACCACAAGGGGGTGTTGCTCCTTCACATGTTGAGAGTAGTCAGATAACTAGCATTTTGGATAGGGAGGGTTTGGTGAAGCACGGTTCAAGCTCAACCGTTGCATATTCATAATGTTTACCTTTGACATCAAAGGTTTATCTTCCACTGCTCACACCTCTGTCTTCATAAATGGTAATTTCGACCTGTATAGCACATCGGTTAAGGAAAATATTCTGCAGGGCAAGTCAAAGAGATTAAAAACGTGGGAGATAATAGTGTTTACTCTAGATTTTCAACTTGACGTCCTTCAGAAGTGTTGGACTTCTTCTATTTATTTTCTTTAAACACAAATACAAAAACAAACAAACCAAACAAACAAACATCTTTGCTATCTTTCAGTGATATAGTGATAAAATGTCCATAATTTATATATATTATTCCCATTTTCCAGATATAGTCATAATTAATATACAATGCTAAACATTTTTTCTAATATTCTCCTAAGTTTCTCTTCTCTGTTGTCTATTTTCCAGCCATACATACCACATATCCCATACTTTATAAAATTCTGTTTCCCCTTTATCTTTAAGCAATAAAGTCAATCTATTCGATTCCGCCCAATCAAAAATTTTCCTTATTAAACCATCTTCCTCAAGAAACAATATTGTTGCCCAGATACATTCCAAATCTGGTACTCAGCTGCTCCAATGGCCAAGAGTCCCAAGCAGGAGCCAGATGTAAGAACTAGGAAGTCTAACATGGTATCCCCCATCCCTTCCCTTCCCCTCCCCGCAAAAATATGCTCAAAATTTGACAAGATTTTTTTTTACAAACTTCAAACATTGTATTGCACGTTTTTATACAACACTCTCTTTTGGGTGGGCTTGGTGGAGTCCCAAAACTGAGAAATTCAGTGAAACTGAACTTGGTGCTATGACTTAGAAGAAACGAAACAGGAGAAAACATCAATGAACCCCTTTTTTTACATGTTGCTATCTTTAAAAAACAGAAACATAAAAGGAAGCTTCTCTTAATTTTCTCCTTTATTCGCCCTCTCTTCCAGTTGAATTGTCTGTGTTGGAAATACAAGCCCCTGGGAATTAAATTATCAGAACTGGACCGCGTTGCAAAAAAGCCATAGATATATATATTCCATCAGCTCAATATTTGCCTTTCCCCCCCACCTTATGGGGCAGAACTGAAATACCAGAATGCAGCCAATATATCTGCTCTGAAAGAGCAGGGTGAGATAGATTCTTAATGGAGTTAAATGAAGTATTTGGTTCCACAGGATGCTAACCCTTCAACAAAGCCGAATTAAATCCTCACGTTGGGAAGCGATGCTTTTAAAAAAGAGAGAGAGGGAGGGGGGAAACAATATTACCTGTTTAAAAGGAGTATGAAAATCCAATTAAGTTTTGAATTTTAATTTCCTTGCATGCGTAGTTTTGTGGCACAGTGAAAAGAAGGAAAATGTAAATGGCATTTTCGCGGTGTTATCGCCATAATCCAGAGGCTAGAATATCCCGCCATAGTTATTTTGTCTGGCAAGGATTAAAAAAAAACAAAACCCAAACCCGCAGACTTTTAAAACTAAATTTGCTTTGAATGAGCGAATAATCATGGCTAAACATCTCTATAGGCTGATCTGTAATTAATGTATGCATGAAAGGCTATTGTAAGGAGTTTAGCTTAGACTAAAAAAAAAGATAACGAGTTGATGAAGAATATTTTATTTATTTCACAAATGTATCTAACCATCTCATAAAAAGTGACTCTCACTGGCATGCAACAGTTTAAATAAACGAATAAATATTAAAGCAAGCATTACTGAAATGATAAGCTGTTCTTAAAAATACAAACCGTATATACACACAGAGAGACACAGAGACACAAACATACAGAGGGAAATATGCACACCTGCACACAACCAAGGGTTTTCTAACTGACTCCACTTGCCCCCTGGCTAACAAACCAAGTTCAAGGTCCTTGGGTTGACCTAGATGGACCAGGATCTGAATTCCTGTGGGTCAATTTTCTTTTGAACACCAAATGGAAATATCCTCTTGATGATGTTACAATTGTTGACATGCACCAAGGTGAGAGAGAACATGATTCATGCACGCACCGCAGCGTGAAGTCCTTGGTGGTCTCTGAGCTTGGGGTTTGCTTGCAGATGTTTCATTACCCAACTAGGTAACATCATCCTTGCTCTGATGGTGATTTGCAAGCCAATTGTCAGCGTTGTTGGAATTTAGGAAAGTCGGTTTAATGTCAGGGTTCCAAGTAATAAATCCATATCAAGCAAAAGAGTAGATTCCTCAAAGAATTGTTATTGTTGTTAGTTGCGAAGTTGTGTCTGACCCATCATGACCCCATGGACAACGTTCCTCCAGGCCTTCCTGTCCTCTA
>JANHJO010004762.1:3108-17309 GCA_032468235.1 Pseudoxyrhopus heterurus | reverse complement strand
CACTCGTTCCTTCGCCATTCTTCCCACTGTCTTTGTCGCTGCCTTCAGGAACGTAGGAGACTTAACAGGCCTCAACGACCTTCTAAATGTACTCCAGAGCATCCTGGTGAGTTTCTAATCCAGCAGCAGCCTTCTCCCAAGATACAGCACAGAGAGTCCTTGACTTGCGACCATCCATTTAGCAAGAGTTGGAATTTACAAGGGCACTGAACAAAGCGACTTAGGACTGATCCTTGCACTTATGATTATTGCAGCATTTTCACAGACACATGATAAAAATTCAGGCACTTGGCAGGTATCTATAATGGTTGCAGCATCCCTGGGGTCATGGGATCACCGTTTGTGACTTCCAGCTTCCAACAAGCAAAGTTCATGGGAGAAGCCGGCTTTGCTTAAAGGCCATATGATTCATTTAACATTGCAGGGATTTGCTTGACAACCGTAGCAGAAAAGGCTGTAAAATTGAGTGGGATTCACTTAACAACCAGCATGCTTAGCAATGGAAATTCTGGCCTCAATTGTGGTAAGTTAAGGACTACCTGAGCCCATGATCTTAGGACATTGCAACCATCATAAATGTGAATCAGTTGTCAAGCATCCGAATGTAAATCACGCGACCATGCTGCAATGATCATAAGTATGAAAAATGGTCAAATAAGTCACTTTTTTCAGTGCTGTTGTAACTTCAAACAGCCATTAAGTGAATTGTTGTAAGTTGAGGACTACCTCTATAAACATTGCTGATCTGTCTGCAATAAACTACATTTGCCCCCCAAAATAGCGACAACAATCTTTATCTGATAGGGACATGAAAGAAAATATTTCAAAAAAGATTATTCTAGAACTTTCATCAAATGCCTAAAGTGCTGTGACAGGAAAGGGCATCCCACAATCACCATTCAATTCAGTTGTAATTGAATTACAATTCCCAGCATTCCATTCCATTGGCATGCAGACCAGGGCTGCTGGAAGATGGTCCAACATCTGGAAAGCACCACACTTTTCACTTCTGAATAAAAAGCAGAAATGTTTTTTCTGACATTCTGTAGGTCACGGCTAGAGCTCAAGTTACAGGAGGGGAGTTTTGATTAAACTTCAGGAATAACTTAGTGGTGGTAAGTGCAGTTAGACAGTAAAAACACAGTCAGAGCTTTTCAGGCTGAAGCCTGGCACTTATCTGCTAGCCTTGGATATTTTTCATCGGACAAGCAATGGACTACAAACCAGCATCATGATTGTATATGGTCCTAGAAGAATTGTAGATAACCTAAATGCCTTTTAGATTAAATCCAACATTAACGTTGATTAGAAATTATAGAAGCTGTTCTAAAATATCTGGAAAGCACAACACTCTCTACTATTGCTATGATGCAATGCTAGTTTGCTAAAGAGCCTCTGAGACCAGCAAGAAACTATGATATTATGAGTCTATGAACAGTGAGAAGTGATGCAGAAATGCGGCAGTGCGGGCAGTTCTTGGGGCTCCTAGATGGCCCATGTTACACAGCTGTTCCACAAACTGCATGGCTGCAACTTTGCTTCTGGATGCAATTCAAGGTGTTGGTTATCACCTTTAAAATCCTTCATAGCATGGCTTCAGCCTATCTGAGGAACCGTCTTACCATAATGGAATTGGCCTGCCTGACCCAAGCCAGCAGAAAGGGCATGGTGCAGACTCCAACAGTCAAGGAATTTCGGCTGGTGGGATCCAGGAAGACAGTTTCCTCTCCTTTGACTCCTGCCCCCCCCCGCCCCAAAGTGAGATCCGCACCCACCTTTCTGACCTTCTGCAAGGGCCTGGATTCTTCCAGTTAACCTTTGGGGGTGCATCATGCTGGAGGTGACTGGCAGTTTAAGGCAAACCCTACCCCCTCTTCTCGCCCCACTGTGTGCATCCTGCTCCTTTCCTCTCCATCTTTTTAATTGTAAATTATTGCTGCTATTAACACAATTTATTGTGTGCATGTTTTATTGGCCCTTAATGTTTGTAAGCCGCCCAGAATTCCTGTAGGAGAGATGGGTGGCAAAAAGATCCAATAAATAAATAAGTATCAATGGTCAGTAGTCCCTTAGAAAATATGTTGTTTGTTCGCCCATATAGTTCCATAAAAAATTCTGAGAAGGGACACAGAAAGAAAACATAGTGGACATTTTTAAAACCTGCCTGTGTGCTCAACTTGTTTTTTTTTTTTTACCTAATTCTAGCTACCTTTTGCTATCATACCTGTTCTCACCTTCACCAGCATGGAACCTCTCATGAAGGATTTTGTCAACGGGATGTAAGTAGCTCAACTTGGATGGGGACTCCTTGGTGGTTCTGAGGACCATTTCCATCATGAATTTGTATTGTTGAACCTGCCACAGAACCACACCGCTGAGATCTCTGTCTTCCATCAAAGTTCAATTTAGCCAGGCTTGCTTGTTCTTCCATATAAACAGCTTTTTCATTAGCTTGTTCTATAAATAGAAGATGATCAGGTGTCCCTGTCATGTCAAGCTTAACCTTTGGTGACTATGTGAATACATCTATCCTTTTTTGGCAATAATAAATCACCATACACGTAGGCATTATTTATGCTAATTATAGTATTTAGAGGATTGCATGGTTTCCTTTTCTTTAAAGACAAAAATGAAAGAAATCAAGGTATGAAATGTTCTAAGAGGGAAATTCTTTTTCTACTCCCCATAGAGATTAATCTTTTTCACTCTAGGTGATTTGGCAGATGTAGCTCCAAAAACGTGGTTGAGATGAATTGCTTCAATAACCTCAATCCATGTATTTTTTTTCCCTCCCACTTGCTTTTCTCTCTCCTCTTGTTTTCTTAGCATTGGAAAATTTCTAATGATCCTGATCACTGGATTAATCTGTGCCATCAATTTATACTTCGTGGTGACGAGTATCATCAGCTTGAACTATCTGGCCTACTACATTGCCATATCATTCGTGCTCCTCGCTTACGTGGCCTTCGTCTGTTACCTGGTAGGAAGCTTGTATGCAAAGTGGGCATCATCCATATCAGTTGTTTATCCTCAAATTGGATTTAACAGTTCTAGGGATTACCTATTCAAACAGATAAGATTGTGGAATCTATTGCATTAAGCTGTTCCTAATGCAAAATCTCCAGAGAAGATAATCAGTGACCTGAGTCGTAGTGATGAAATAGCCTGTTTATCCTGAATATTCAGTCAGCTCAGCTCTTTCTCTTCCCCCATTGCTTATCATAACTAAAAATGATGTTATATCAAGATAGGTGTTTATGAAGCGATAGAATGACATTTCTGGAGAGAAACGGACTGAAATTGTATAACTTGCTAAGCTATATAATGCTGTTTGACTTTAGCACAGCATGTTATGCCATATTCAGTATGCCACTTTTAAGCAAATCGCAGCTTAGCACAACTTCTGGAACAGATCTACCGGTCCCAGAGAAATGATACCCCCTTAAATAAGTACCTTGTGAAAGGAAAGGAACTCACCCATATCTCTTGGGCGAACATGTTGGCTGAGAATTCTGAGAATGGTCACTCCAACATAGCTGAAGGGCAAAAGCCTGAAGACAAACTTAAGAATATAAGAGAATTGTTTATGGGGGGAAATGAGTTAGTCACATAGGGACACCGAAGCTTGCTTACTATTCCAGGCAGATGGAAAACATAAGCTTTGGCTTGACGGTCAAAACTCTCCCTCATTTATTTATTTAATATACATATATGTCCACCTGTCTCATATACATGACTATACTGTACAAATATATGCAACTTGTACAAATACATGCAACTTGTTCTTGGATTTTGTCATCTCTCTCACCATTCCAGATTTGGACCTGTCTCATTTCACATGGAGCTGCCTTCCTGGCTCGTGGGCCCCATACTCGGTTCAGTTATGGACTGCAGTGATAGTACATCCCACTCATCGCCACTGGAAGCTGATGAATCATCACTATGTCTCCCCAACAAAACAGGAAGCAGCTGCTCTTGGGGATCTGCCAGGAAGCAAAGGTGTCAGAAGCACAGTTTCTATTGGCAAAGGATGGACTCCAGCATCAGTAATGATCACTCAGCACAGTGCCTGCTTTGCAGGCCAAAAGTTCCAGGGACAATTTCTGGCATTCCTAAAGAACCTTCAGACTTGGAATGGCTGTGGTGTAACTTCCAGAGAGGGTTCAAGACTTGATGTACTCTTGTTTTTTTAATCCTGACGACATGTAGCAAGTTAGAAAAAAAAGTTTAAAGAAAGAACTATAAGATTCTGTGGGAAATCCATCAAAGTAATATGCACCTAATATTAATACTGCAGGATCTGGCAGCTATTCCTTCTTTGCCCCCCCCCCCCGTTTTAATCTAAAGACTACTATCAGAGCCTATAAGACAACTCCACAAGCCCACACTCTGGTCAAGGATCCACTGTAGATCAACCATCTCGCCTCACTTTCTCCATGCTATTGCTGCTTGACTTCTGCCCTCAGGATGAAAGTAGTAATGGGAATGACAGATGGAGTAATGAATCATCTTAATTGGAACAAGGGGGGGGGCAATTCAATGTGTGAATTCACACATTATGCTAAGCCATAATTTATTTAACTATGGTTTATTGACTAATATGACATGTTTTATATATATATATATATAACATGAAATAGGATTTACAAATTGCAAATGTTCAGCTTACACAGTACACCAAAGCAAAGCAAAACAACCACTTTATGGTTTAGTGTAAGGGACTGAAGAAGGTATCGGATTCTCAAAGCCTATAACAAATGCTATTGACATAATTTGGATTGCCAAGTTTCCTCCCCAACTTAAGACACTTCAATTCTAGCAGTTCCTTTTCAGATCAGTGTCTTAGTTTAAGCTCCTATGCGGCCATGGCACTAAAACACAAAGGTAGTCCTCAACTTACAAACACAATTGAGGCTGGAATCTTAAGTCGTGAAGTAAAGCAGTTAAACAAGATGCTATGTAACCACTTTGCTCAACGACTCAATGGCCTGTAATCCTGATTTGCCCAGTTGTGGTTGTTAAGCAACTGTGCAGGTCATTAAGTAGAACACCAGGGAAAAGGCCCAGACCTCCAGTGCATGGTGGTGGAAGGAAGAGGACCCAGGCCTCCCACCACACCCAGGAAGGGGACGCGCAGATCTTCTCTCTGCCTCACCAAGGAGAACAATTGCAAGAACATTGGAGTTCTAGAGGGCAAATCTCTGGTCACTTTGGAGGAAGGAATCTCAAATCTGGCAGAAACTGGAAGGCTCAGAATTCTGGCATTATGCTTGCATTCTCACCAGATTTGAAGTCCGTTCCTCCAGCACACAAGAGGATATCTCCTCCCTGTAGGGAGGGAAGGGAAAATCCCTTAGCATGTCAAAGGAAAGGATCTCAAATCCATCATCCCTCTACTTGTAAATTACTTCCCCATTAGCTTTCTGGAGAAGCCAACAAAGAAGATTGTAAATGGCAATCACATGATCACACTTAGTGACCAGTCGTAAATTTGAACAGCCAAGCGCCTGAAATGTTGTCATGTGACTTTGGAGGTGCCAACACGATGTTTTATGATGACTAAAAGTACTTCATTGGCTGTAAAGCATTCTTTCCAAGGCTATTGAAAACGCTCATTAAATGACCGGTCATAATCTACCTGTAGATGGAGTGACTCAGAAGGCATAGAAAACTGGAAATTAAATATGAGTTTCATTTTTTGCAAAAACGGTATATTCTGTGTATCATGAAGTCCTGTCCTGTAAGAAGTATTAGATGTAAAAAAGGATGGAAGTTCCCCTATCTTAAATCTGGGTTTGGCAGTGAAATGATAACAAAGCCCCTAGATATCTTCCTAAGAGAGTGGTAGCCTTGCAGCATTCTCATCTTCATATATTCCCCCCGTTGGGTTTTGACCCAAAGAAAAGAAAAGAAAATGAACTGTGGGCCAACTAGCCCCAAAGGGATGCTTGTGCTTTTTAAATTACTCTTGGTTTATGCTCAGAGGACCAGGAGAATGATCAGAGAGGGGATAGGAAGGAGTTCAATAAATTCCAGAGGAGAAACAAAAATGTCTGGAAAATCTGGGATGCAGAAATCAGCAGAGGGAATGAAGAGGATATGCAGAGAAGGAAGGGGGGAAAAACCCACATACTTCTACATACAAACAGAGAGCCTTTATATACAGAGAGAAAGGCTATCCCAACATTTTGTGGCTGGCCCTGCCCTTCCTGGCTGCCAATCTGTGGTAGCACGGTACTCAGCCAGCTTGTTCAATTTTCCAAATATGTTCAAGATCTCCCAGAATCTGGAGACCTCTGCCCTTGATACAGTAGTTAAATAAAAAGGAGGATTTCCTGCTGCACTTTTTAAACCTGCAGACCTAGCAAAGCTATAGGAGTCCAGGCTTTCTTGATATCCGATTACTTTTATCTGAGAGAATGGTTGTCAGTTTTAATAGTTGTACCTGTTCCTTTGTCCAAAAAGGTAACTTGATGAAGTGCAGAAATTGATAGGTGCCAGATTCGATATGTGCAGCAGCTTATGTTCATCTTATTTTAATTGACTGGCAACCTATAGCAACAGTAGGTTCTGAATCCTTCTGAAAGCAGTCTCATCTGCAGGCAGGCGAAATTGGCCTATTTTTAATATCTGGCCCTATAAACTGACTGTATCTTCTAAACTCAGTTAACTGACTTTTTATTCCATTAAACTGATTAGTTACATCATGGAAATAATTGGGACCATATACATCAACACTGATGTTTGGGGGTCATTTGTACCATCCCCCCCACTACATTGCTTTAGCTAAAGGACTTCTTTTTTCTCTGCAGTAAAAAAGATTATTACGTGATTTCCAAGAATCAAAAGATGTGAACTGTATGGTATTGATAAGATAGCTGAAGATGTTCAAATCAAATAAATATTCTTCTACATTGTTAAAATAAAAATAAACCTTTTGAAATTGGCAAGGAATAGCATGCCATATTGCTACTGGATTTATCTTTGTAGAAGTAGCCTGTAGAGATTCTCAGTCATCCAGATCATAGTTGCCCCAAAGGTGCTTTTTCAGGAGGTAACTGGACTTCCTTGTTTTTTCTTTGAAGACGTTTTGCTTCTCATCCAAGAAGCTTCTTCAACTCTGACAGGACAGTGGGGAATGGATTTTGTCATAACTCTCACCATTCCAGATTTGGACCTGTCTCATCAGTGCCTTCCATTCCCCACTGTAAAAGTAAATTAGGTTAAGGGGAGAATAAGGACCATGCAATGTGGAGTTTCTTTGTTCACCAAACTGTTGTACTCTGCGAACCATGGTTAAAATAATCATGATTTAACACAGTATGCAAACCCACTGCTACCTTACAGCAATCAAATTCTCAGAACTAAGCAGAGGTTTGGACCTGGCAACATCTCATATCCAACTAAAACATTCCATCCACTGTGGCACAATCAACAATCAGCACTTTAGTCGGCACTGATAATTATTAAAGGTAAAGGTTCCTCTTGCACATACCTGCTAGTCGTTCCCGACTCTAGGGGGTGGTGCTCATCTCTGTTTCAAAGCCGAAGAGCCAGCGCTGTCCGAAGATGCCTCCGTGGTCATGTGGCTGGTGTGACTAAACGTCAAAGGTGCACGGAACGCTGTTATCTTCCCACCAAAGGTGGTCCCTATTTTTCTACTTGCATTTTTACATGCTTTCGAACTGCTAGGTTGGCAGAAGCTGGAACAAGTAATGGGAGCTCACTCCATTGTGCAGCGCTAGGGATTCGAACCGCCGAGCTGCCGACTTTTTTGATCGACAAGCTCAGCGTCTTAGCCACCGAGCCACCGCGTCCCTGATAATTATTGTTATGCAAAATCAAGCGTTCTTCTTTACAGTCAAGTAAGCAACTCCACCATCTACCTCCTGTATTGCTTGCATATCTTTCTTTCAACACATTACATTCCCCTGATCAATGTTCCACCATGTGTCATTAAGCCATTCCCCATCAGCCCCATTTGGCAATGGCTAGTGATCAAGAAGGATGGGACTTCTAGTCCAAAGTCATTCAAGAGTGGCATATAGCTTTTCCACTCGGATCCATCATGTCTGGTTTGGTTCCCAGGAGGGTCCCTCAGCTAGCATTTCCCGATGAGGAGAGATGTTCTTTCACATGCTCTGGTGTGCAAGCTGAAATCCTTCATGTTTCCTGCAGCCTTTCCAGCACCTGTGTACGAGAATTAGGAGCCCCTGGAGATGCTCCTATCCAATTAGTGCCTTCTGCAGGGACTAAGCTTTCTACTCTGAGCACCAGACCTGTGGGTCTTTTCCACTTAGCCAATGTGGCTCCAAATTACCATTTCTACCTTATAGATCTATGGCTTCCAGGGGAATAAGAAGTGGCAACTCAGGCCCCCACAATTGAGGGATTGGCCTGTGAGCCGAATAAAGCATAAATGTGGAAGCCAGCATCGTCCCTAACACTAACCCTGTCTGCTCAAGAAGAACCCTCTAAGCCTGCAATCTCCAACATGGCATTAACATGGCAAAGGGCTTCTGGGCTTTCTCTTTGTTTTCTTTAATTAAAAAAGGAATAAACTGGCATTCGGAGCAGCAGTCTCCAACATTATATTTAGCCCCAGGAAAGCCTCTATGCTCCATAGAGAGGTCTCACAAGGTTTCTTAGAAAATATGGGTAGCTACAAACTAGAATTTTATGACAGGCATCCACCTGCCCAGAATAAAAGTAACAGGACTGATAGTGGGTTCTTAAGGCTGAGCGTGAAAGTGACAAGTAGAATTCTGGGAACTTGCTACCATTTCATGAATGGACAAACCGTCACTCCAGTGATCATTTCACAATAATGCCCACTGCGTACTTTTTGAATTCTTTAACATGCTCACCGGCTCTAACAGACAAATGCAACTTTGAACATGTAAACACCGACATCTTTCCAGCCAGAACCACAACACATTTTTTACAAAGGTGATCAAACTGGAACTTTCTAGATCGACTTTTTAAAATCTACTGATACAACCTTTTGATGGTGAAATTGACAGGAATGCTTGCCTTGCGTATACTGAAAAGCAGCTTTTATACAAGGCAGACTTCTGACACTCAGTAAGGAAGTTAACTGAAGGTTATTATTGGACATTTGGCCACCTTCTGCTTTGGCTGGCTGGAATGTGCTTATAGCCTTATGTCTATGGAGATTCTCAGTCAACCCAGGTCATGGTTGTCCCAAAGATGCTTTTTTAAGAGTCAAACTGGACTTTCTGGTTTTTCTTTGAAGAGGTTTCGCTTCTCCTCCAAGAAGCTTCTCCAGCTCAGAAGCAGCTCAACTTCTTCAACTTAACTCTTGAAAAATGTTTATAGCCATGTGGAATAAAGAGTGAGTTTCCCATGAATTAAAATGAGAGAAGTGTTCAGCAGTCTCTAAACCATATTAAAATACATTATGATTTGGAATTAAATACAGGTAGTCCTTGACTTACAACAGTTCATTTAGTGGCCGTTCAAAGTTAGTGGAAAAAAGTGACTCATGACCAATTTTTACAGTTCCAACCTTTGCAGGACCCCTATAGTCATGTGACAAAAATTAGGATATTTGGCAACTGGTTCATATTTATGACCTTTGTTGTGTCCCAGGATCATGTGATCACCTTTTGTGATCCTCTGACAAGCAAAATCAATGGAGAAGCCAGTTTCACTTAACAACCGGGTTACTAATTTAACAGCTGCAGGGATTCACTTAAGAGCTGTGGCTTGAAAGGTGGTAAAATGGGACAAAATTCACTTAACAAATGTTTCCCATAGCAACAGAAATTTTGGGCTCAACTGTGGTTGTAAGTTGAGGACTACCTGTATTGGTAAGTTACAACAGCATGGAAAAAAAGTTACTTACAACTGGTCTCACACTTGCGACCATCTCAAGATTCCCACATTCACGTGGTTGTGTTCCGGGCGCTTGGCAACCCGTCCACATTTCTAATGGTTGCAGCATCCCAAGGTCATGAAGTTGCAATTTGCAACCTTCCCATCTGACTTGCAAGAAGCAAAATCAATGAGGAAGCCATCAGGGAAGGACAGGAATCACGATCACGTGACGTCTTGCTTAACAATTGCAGAGGAAAAAAATTGTAAAACGAGGTATGGTCCTGTGCAGCTTAACAACTGCATTGCTTAATGACAAACTTTTCAGTCCCAGTCGTGCTCGTGAATCAAGAACTACCTGTACAGAGAAGCCTTTTGTACCCCACTGCTGATTTTTTAACATGAGTATACTGGCATTTATAACACACACAATTAATGTTCCACCTCCTTTTAGATATAGCTTCAACCTAACCTGAGGGATCGAAAACTCCTCTGCAAACTAAAAAAGTTTTAGTCAGATATCCAAACCCAAATATTTCCAAATTCTATGCGGGGAGCCAACATTTGTACAGCTGGAATAAATTAAGCATTCCATTTTCACAGCATATTCTAATTTCAGAAGCTGAGCGTTCTCGGATTCAAGAGCACGAAGCTCTAGCCTTTTTCTTCCGCTTGCTAAAATGGTCTATTTGAGGACGCCATCCAGATGCTTAAACAGCTTCAACTGCAGGAGGCTAGAAAAGTTAACGGTGCCAAAAAAAAAAAAAAAAAAAGGGACAAAAACAGGCTACCCTAAGAAAGATGACACAGGCCATCATAGATTGCTTTTTTCTGGGGGAAAAAAAAAAGGCTTGTGCAAATGTTCCCTAGAATCCAAGGGGGGAAAAAAGGAAAAGATAGAAAGATGACATTCTCCACATACCCCCGTGCTCGCCCATGAAGCATGTTCTTTATATGTAAAAAAAAAAAAAATAGTAGTATATCAGAGGAATCATGCTTCGGCCTAGTTTTTTTTAATTTTTATGTTATTGTATGTACCACGCCGGGTTCTTCCTCTTGACCTTTGCCACTGGAAAAGCATTTCATAAAAAAATAATCCCTACATTTACAGCTTAAAACTAAATATCATTCACAACAACCCTTTGCCGTTTGAGTCTCCCTAGACATTGAAACCGCGGGTTCTGATTTTTTCCCCCTGACACAGGACGATTCTGCTGATGCCCTGGGTTTCCCCCCCCCCCCAAAGCCCTCCACATCCACATAGCATTACTGTTTACCCTGAAAGAGGCAGGCATCAATGCGGGTATTGTAAGGAGAGTCAGGAACTGAATGAAGAGGGAGGGAAAATAAAAGCCAGGAATTGCTAAGCATGCAGGAGCCATTGATTCGGTCTTTCACTCACAAGCCTGGAAAGGGAAGAAAGAAGCGGTTGATGAAATGCAACCAGTTCAGAGGCCTCCCCCTCCCCATAACTGGGAATAAGCAAGAAGCAGGAAGTGATGAGGGTGCAGCTCCCGCTGGCCTCAGAAAAACAGCCTTAGGAAATGAATGGGATTTTCACAGCCGAGTTAGTAAATTTTGCTGCCGGGCTCTAATCCCCAGAAAATCAAGGGACACCGGGTATAAGCAACTACTGTACAGGCGGCCCTCGACTTACAACGATCCGTTTCGTTTAGTGACCATTTGAAGTGACAAGGGCACTGAAAAAAGTGATCTATGACAGTTTTGCACATGACCATTGCAGGCTCCCCAGGGTCTTGTGATCAAAATTTGGGCACATGTCAACAGGTATGTATTTATGATAGTGGCACGGTCCTGGAATCATGTGATCACCATTTGTAACCTTCCCAGCTGATTTCCAAAAAGTAAAAGTCAATGGGAGAATCCAGATTCACTTAAGGACTGTATGATTTACTTAACAACTGCAGTGGTTTGCTGAACAACTATGGCAAAAACATTGTAAAATGGGGGCTTCGCCTTCATTGCTTTTTATAAATAACCCAAGGTGGTAAACATATCTAATATCATCTTCCTCCTATTTTCTGCACAAAGCAATCCTCTGAGGTAGGTTGGGCTAAGAGTGAGTGACTAGCCTAAAATCACCCAGCTGGCTTTCAATGCCTAAGGCATAGTAGAACTCACAGTCTCCCATTTTCAAGCCTGGTGACTTAAAGAACATTTAAAAAAAAAGGTTTGGTTTATCACATTTAAGGAACATTTAAAAAAACAAAGAGGATGGGGTAAAGATTAATAATTACAGTACTCAAGAGAAAGAAACCGGAAGGCATAATGAGATTATTTCTTTTCTTCTTCTTCTTACTTTTAATCTTTTGTTAAATCCTGTTTCCTTACAGACATTTTTAATGCTCAACTAGATGTCATCAGTGCAAAAGAGTGAGCAAACAGATTTACCCCATTTATATACATTTGTTTGCTGTGCCTGTTGATGTGGTTTGTTTTATCTTTAGAAGTTTTTGATAAGGGTATTGTTTTCTGCTTGTTTGTCTAGTGTTCATCCCTGCTTATCTGGACATAGGCTGCTGGAGAGGATGTGTTCTGCTGCATTTGTTTCCTTCTTGGCTTTTTAACTGTCTCTTTTGAATGGTGGAAATCTGATTTATTTCTATGCGTCTGTTGACGGCTGATTTCTCTGGATGCCAACCCTTCCAGAAATTCCCTAACATTTTTAGAGTTAGCTTGATCTAGGATGCCCAATTTCCCAGTTGAAATTATGGTTGATTCTGACCATGTGTTGTGCAATAAGGAGTTTTCATCATGTCTTCTGATTGCTAGTTGATGTTCATGGACCTGTCTGTGTTATATGGTGGCTATTACGGTTCTTAACAATGTATGTTGTAAATGGAGAAGTCAGTTGTACTGTAAAATCAAGTCGCAGTCACATGGTGTCTCACTTAACAATCATGTGGGACTTTCTTAACAACATGGCAGAAGTGAAACTGAAGTCACATGAGGCCTCGCTTAACCACCATGTTGCCAGTTCCAGTTATGGTCATCAAGTGAAGACTATGAGGCCATTGTTGGTGTTCAAAAATTGGTAACTCAAGAACTAGCAGTCCTGAATGAGAACACTGTTTCCAAAGTGCCATGCTGAGTTGACTATCCCTGCGGTGGTTGAAATTTCATGGTTCACTACATCAGAGTTCTGTGGAATCCTGAGGAATTTCATGAGAATTTGATGGGGTTCTGAAAAGAGACTAAGAGCAATAACAAAAAAAAAAGTGCATTCATTTTCTTATTACAGCTCTGCTTCTTGTTCCACAATATTTTCAAAAACATGTTTTGTGGCCTGAAAATGCATGAAATCCCCTGAACTAAGTAGTGCCATTTCCAGCTTGTTCCTAACCAGACAAAAACATGGTTTGGCAATGTCTTTTTTTCTGCTACGTCCCACAAGGTTGCTGGATTCCTGCCTGCTTTCTCGGTTTATTTTAATCCTTGCAGCGAAATAGATTCAGGAGGAGCCCTGCAGTTCTGGCCTGCCTAATGGGGAATAGATAACAGGATCCCAAAATCTCTTTGACGAAAATTACTATATACCCTGTTCCAAAGGTGCTTTTTCCAAAAGACAACTGGACTTTCTGGGGGGGGGGGCGTTTCTCTTTGAAAATGTTTTGCTTCTCATTCGAGAGGCTTCTTCAATTCAGGTCTTCTTGGATGAGAAGCGAAACATTTAAAAAAAAAACCCAAAGAAGTTCAGTTGCCTTTAGGAAAGAAAAGCACCTTTGGGACAGCCACCATGACCTGGATGGTTGAGAATCTCCATAGACACTAGATACTCTGAATATATCTTGGAAGTCCCAGAGTTATTACATTCGAGGTGGAGTCAGAATATGCAAAATGAATTCAACATACCCTCCTGTGAGGGCTGCCATTCATAGGCTATCACTGATGTCACAGTGGCATTTTAGGGATCCATTTTAAATAGATCACAAAGGTTAATGTTACTCTAGTTAAGTGAATTGGTCAAAACCCTAGACAGAATTCAGAGGGGCAGTTCTTATAATGCATAAAAGGACAGTTTAGGAAGCCTTTGCAAGGAATCATCAGAGGTGTTTTACCTTATATTGTATACTACCTAAGTACCCATGAATGGCATCCTCGGTCTCTGAATTTATGTTTGAAAAACAGGAAAGCAAAAACTGAACATCTTTCAGATTGCAAAGAGACAGGAATGCAAGATTCAAAAGCCCCTGGGTAGTCCAAACCTTTGCATTGATATCCAGAGTTTAGAAGGAGCATATACTGCTAACACTTCTTTGTAACTACAATAATCCCAAACACATCTATTTAAAACAATTATATTTTCTCTTTTTATTCATCCATCTTCTACCTCCTTCTGCCAT
>JANHJO010004761.1:79973-96124 GCA_032468235.1 Pseudoxyrhopus heterurus | reverse complement strand
TTGAATGGTCACTAAATAAACACTTTTAAGTCGAAGACTACCAGTATTATGTATGTATCCATACATACAGGTAGCTCTCGACTTACAACAGTTCAGTTAGTAACTGTTCGAAATTACAACAAAACTGAAAAGGTAACTTATGACCATTTTTCACACTTACGATCATTGCAGCATCCCCATAGTCACATGATTTATATTCAGATGTTTGACAACTCACATTTATGACGGTTGCAGTGTCCTGGGGTCATGTAATCATCTTTTGCAACCTTCTGAGCAGCAGTCAATGGGGAAGCCAGATTCACTTAACCTCAGTGTTACTAATTGAACAACTGCAGTGATTCAGTTAACAAATATTGCCAGAAAAATCATAAAATGGGGCAAAACACATTTTTAAATTTCTCACTTAGTAACATAAATTTTGGGCTCAATTGTGCTCATAAGTCGACCTGTACAGCTAAAAGACTACTTTGCAGTCACAAAGAAGACAGATGGTGCATTTTATTAAAGGCATAAAATTGGGCAAACGTGGGACAATATATTCACATAATGGTTGGATACAAGAAGTGATGAAAAGTAATTATACTAAGGAATTACTTCAGATTAGAATGGATAAATGTCATCTGTAATTTCCTGTAAAAGGAGCTGTCTCCAAGAAATACATATCTGACTACAGAGAAGTAGTATTATAGTACCGCAGCAAAAGAGCAGAAGAAAATACTTTCAGTCTGGCTAGAGATAAACGTTAAAAAAATTTCTGATCTGTAGTGGAGGAGATATAGAAAGCTGATACATAACCCATTTGGAAAGACACTACAAGCTGAGCTGCAATGTTAGGAACCAGGCCTAGACTGATTTGAAGATCAATGACCCAGTAATGTAATGTTACATCAAACTTTTTCAGAACCTTTCTGAAATCTTCAGTAAATGTGTCCATACTTCTGAAAATAATTGTGTACATGTATTTTCTAGATAGTTTCAATCAGATTTCTTATGAGGATCTTAGGAAAATGTTTTCTGTTCTACTGTTCTTCATTTCTCCAGTTTCTCTCTTTTGAGTTTAGTCTTTTATCCATGCAGATTGGTATAGAAGCTGCCATTTTTTCTTACAATTTTTAATTTTTACCCCAGTTTTTTTTCTAAAATCCAATAATGCTTACAGTCCTTTCTCTGTCCATCAAGACAATCATTTAACCATTTCTGTAAATAGAGGCAAACATATGCTTATCCTATTCTTCTGTCATGTTTCAATTACAGATACTTGATCTTCTTTCTCTTGGCATATGAATCAGGCAGTAAGTTGAATTTAATTAGGAATAACTATCTTCGAAGTAAATGGGTCTCATGAACAAGACATGTGATTGTTCTGTGAAATTTTTATTGTAAAAGTGAAGGAAAGTGATAATTTGAAAAACTTGAAAAACATTCCATGATTTAATTCCTTCAAAGAAAAAAGTAGAGAAAATTGATTTAAACTTCATTTCAACTTGTCCCACCCAATAAACAGATATTACAGAGTGGTTATGTGTGAAAAGCTGGCGTTGTATAGAATGCCTAGGAAATCTATAGAATATGACATTTTTAGGCAAAGTATGAAATGTCTGGGTTATTTTAATATGTTATATCACTTCCCTAGGCATTGTATAGAATACCTAGACATTGTGCAGAATGACAAGAATTATTTAGGCAGAGTATGAAAAAAGAGTCATGAAAAGCTGTATATGAAAATGAAAGAAGAAATGCAAAATAAAGTACAGGATTTTCTTACTGAAAAAAGCAAGAAGAAAAGGACCAGTATTTAACCTATTTGTTGCAACAAAAGCAGCTAGAATGGCATTTTAGTGGGAGTATTTTATACTTTGCTGGTTTACCTTTTGGTACTGCATAGAATATCTAGGAAATGTGTTAAATATTAAGGATTTCATACTTTGATGTCCCGTTTTTTTGAATTCTATAGATTTTCTAGGCATTCTATAAAATGCCTAATTTCACACATTGATTGTAATATATACAATGCAAGTGTACTTTGTATATTTTTCTAAAAAAGCTTAGTTATTCACAATCATGTTTTTTTAAATTCTATTTAAAAACACTGATACTCCAGTGAGAGAGGGACAGGCTCTCTTAGTGGAGAAAAAAATGCCAAACCAGTATTGCAAGATGAAGATAAATACGCACAGTTCTCTGTACCAAAATGATTAATGCAAGGACATTAGAAAAGTGAAAAGCATCATCAATTGAATCTGTAAATATCAGCAGAAATTTTAAGAAGGCCGTGTGTTGATGAGTGCATCATGTGAAGAATAAGTGAGCTGTACACTCTATAAAACTTAAGAGAAAGGCAGTCCTTAGCTTCGTTTTGAATTGTCCTTAGGTTGTAGCATGACATGCACATGTAATGGAAAAGATGAGGAATCATTATCTTGATTACTATCAGATTCAAAATATGAATGAAAATGGTCCAGAAAATTATAAGAATGTATTATAAGAATGCATTTTATGATCGTATTGTACTATGTTTTTATATTGTTTTATACTATATTTTTGTTGTGAGCCACCCAGAGTCCCTTGGGAGTTGAGCGGCATACAAAAACAATAAATAAATAACCAAATAAAATCTAATACAGAGATATTGAATTACAAAAGGCAACAACTAAAAAGATAGATTAATAGATTAAAAGATAGATTAATAGAAAGATAGATTAAAAGGATGTTGAATGAGAGAACCAAGAGGCTAAACTTCAGGATACTTGCCTCTTTTTAAAAGCAGTATTGTATAGAAAAAAACACACAATAGATTATGAAAAGCAGAATCAGTAATGTAATAAAGTATAAAAGGCATTTTTAAAAAGTGGCAATTTGTTTAAATTTGGAGAACAAATATTTTACTGTAATATACATGTACTTTTTAATTGCTATCAATATACAACAGTGGTAAAATTAAGGAAAACAAAGCATAAATGTCAGCAATTCACTACTGGAAATCTAAAATGATAATGAAGTATTTATGCTGTTTGCCATTGAAAAAAATTTAGGGAAGGGACCATGATGTATGAAAAAAATTAAAATTCAATGTACACGCTACTAAGTAAAATTGAATATAATGTGATTTTATCAATGAGTAAATATGAATTGTGCTACAAATGCAGTGGTAGGACTGGAATTAATAGACAAATTAAAGATCAATGTCATTAAATCCAGTATAACTAAGTTCTGAAATTCAATTCAGAAATTGTTAATTCTACAACAGATGTATGCAGCTTTTCACGCAAATCACTCATTTAACGTGATTATGAGGATATTTTTTTAAGAATGTGATCTAATGGAAAAGTCTTATTCTGGTGATCTAAAAAAAGATGAGATACAGATATTAAACTTTGACATGATTAATGTCAAAGTGTGTTGAAGAAGAATCAGCATGCCTTTTCCCAGAAAACATTTTGTACCAAACTTTCATTGAAAGAATCAATTCAAGTTCAGTTCTACCTTAAGGTACGGGTATAATCAGCATTTTTGTCCCAGTGTGCATTTTGTTTCCTTGTACATAAAGCTAAAGTTCTATGGGCATTTTCCTACTTCTCTTATCTAAAGTAGATAGGTCGGAGAATAGTTATAAGGATGCTTAATTTTTGTACCAATTTACTTTTGCAGATGTTAGCTTCAAAGCAATTGATCCTGACTCCAGAGTTCTGATTCTAAATAAAAAAAAGAAAACATTTAAAAAGAATTAGAAGAATTTGATAAAATGTTTGTTTATCAAATCAGGTACTGCATAATAAGAGGGAAATCTATTCCCTATATACATCTTAATAGTAAAATAATTTTGTCCAAATCCAATTGATTCCTTATCTCCATAGCTCAACCTATGTCTAAAACCTTTACATACAGGTAGCACTTGACTTATGACTATTTGTTCAGAGATCAAAGTTACAGCGGCATTGAACAAAGAGACTTACAACTAGTCCCCAAAGTTGTGGTTGATGCAACACCCCTGTAGTCATGTAACCTAATTCAGTTGCTTGACAGATAGCTTGCACTTATGACTGCAGGGGTGGTTCAACTCCCCGCACCTGCCTATCTCTCTCATCTATGCCTTGGCCCCCTGTCTACCTCCCTAGCTGACCTTCACTGTCTTCTTACTCCCACTGCTTACCAAGCATGCCTGGCCTGGCCCTTTGTGAGGTAGCTGCTGGCTGGATGAGGCTTTCTTCTCCAGGTCATACATGGGAATTTCCTCAAAAGACCTGGGAAATCTGGCTTTATGTGGCCAGCAGTTGCCTCATGAAGGGCCAGGTGAGTAAACCTCAGCAGCAGGAGCAAAGGTCAGCTGGGGTGGCAGAGTGCAGAGTGGCAAAGGTGTCTAGAACAGTGTCTTTATATTGTTCTTCTGGAATTTTCTGGGGGCATCTGGGGATTTCTGGAGTGACTGTGCTGTGCTGCCGGGCTATGGCTTCACACCTTGCTATTGAGGCTTCCAGAAGTCACTGCTTTGCACTGTAATGCTGGGCCCTCTCAGTGAGGGTAGAACTTCCTGGGGAGGCCCCAGTTTTTCATATTGTGCTGTGGCTCAAGGGCTTCAGCCCCAGAACCATCATGACACACCGGGAAGCCCCTGATCTGCTATGATTCTGGGGCTGCTTACTTCTCTGCTAGGCAGGATGATAAATGGCCAAAAGGACAGAGATGGGAGAATAGGGGTTGGGAGAGTTGAAGGGGAAGCTGTCCCTTACTTTGGAAAAACTGAGACTTGGGACTAGGATCAGGGTAGGTTCTCAGCTAACAATGGAATTCAATTAACAATGGCAATGAGGATTGCTGAGATTGTCATTGCTAAGCGATGTTGTCATGCAATGTCACACAACAGCATCACTTAGCATTTAGTTTTTCGACTCATTAGGATTTCACTGACTAATTTCTTGTAATTCACACTCTGCTCACTCTTTTATCATTATATATTCTACATAAATATGAACGAAAATGTGAAATGTAAAATATGCAACAGTAGAGTAGAGTAGAATAAGAATAGGATAGGATAGGATAGGATAGGATAGGATAGGATAGGATAGGATAGGATACTTTATTGTCAGTTTGAATGTACACTAATTGGCATACATTAAAATTAAATCATGTTGCGTATTATAGCAGTATCTCTGTTTATTTCTCTTCTCTGATATTACTATTTTAGCAGTAAGATGTTTTTAAGAAAGTTAGAACTCACCTTTGCCATTTATTTTAGTTATCTTATAAAACTATTTAATATAGTTGTGCATTATTTTTATTATAAATGTCAAGACAAGTTTCAGTAAAGTGAACAATATATTTAAAAACAATATAAAAACATGTTCACTGAAGAGGAGAAGGAAATAAAAGATAATTTATGCATTCATAGAGAGGAGGGGTAAAAGGATTTTCAGCAATACCTGCAAAATTTTACTGTAGAATCTCGTGAAAATGTGAAGTGAGATCACTTCAGAATTAATATGCCATAGAATAGAAGGCCTGCTTATGCATATTAGGTGAAAGAGCTATCTATCTGCCAGGAGGCTTTCAGCTGCACGTATAGCTGAAATCCTCCAAGCAGGCAAACTTTTTGCTCTCAAAAGTTCTTGCAACCCACCGAACGAGTTCAGCTCCCCTCACCTAGTGCCTGGAGGAGAAATCCCTCCATAGCTGCAGGAATGAAGTAGAATCCTTCAGGATTTCAGCTCCATTTCGGCAGCCTGCTGAAGGATTTCAGCTCCCCTCTTTCCCCTCCACTTGCAACTTTCCCTGGCAGCTTCCTCACTGACTTTCTTGGGAAGCAGGTAGAGATTGTAAATGACAATCACTGATTGCCAGGAGCTTGGGATCTGGTTGTAAATGTGTACCTGTTGCCAAGTGCCCAAAATGCAGCCATGTGACCACAATTGGGGCATGTTTTATGATGGTTGGAAATACTTTACAAGCTGTAAAGTATACTTTCCAAGACCACTGTAAATTTGAATGGTCATTAAATGATCAGCCATAATTCAACATTATTTAGGCACATGCACAGAGTATTTTGTTAAAGATTTCCAAGATATCTGATAGTTTTATATAATTTTATATAATTTGATTTTGAAAGGATAGATTACCAGGCAGGGATGGGATTTATGGGTTCATCGAACTGGGTAGAACTTTAGCTAGAGGATCGCCCGAACCCGTGTGAACTCGTAGCAGCCTACCCCTGATTTGCTCTGAAAATGAATAGATAAAATAAAAAGGAGACAGATCATGTAGAATAGAAACAAGGGTTTAGTGCTCTATTTACTTACCCTTCTTTCTGTTCTTCCATGTATAGGTTTAGTTTAGTTTAGTTTAGTTTAGTTTAGTTTAGTTTAGTTTAGTTTAGTTTAGTTTAGTTTAGTTTAGTTTAGTTATGGAAGTTCTCCGAATGGGGTACAGAGATTCTTTTCTATTCTTCAAAATGATTAAGACATAAATTTTCATGACCAGAGTTTCTAAATGATCCTTTATTTGTACACTGAAATGCAAATAATATTTGACTGCCTTCTGTTAAAGAAGAGTGTGATTTGTTTTTCAAACAAGCCTGGAAAGGTTCAACAAGGTACTTTTGAAGCTGTAAATCTAAATCACATACTTCTTCAAATGCCAGAGAGTGAAGCATAGGATCATTTGCTAGGTGGCAAAAACGTTCAAAGTATGATTATTTACCATTAATGATGAGCCTTGTTTATAAAGTAATGTCACATTAAACAGCAGGTCTAATATTTGTATTTTTAAAAACATTTAAAGTATTAAATAAATGACTACAAACAAGAGAAAAAGAAGGAAATAAGTGGATGGAAAATAAAATATAAGTAAACAAACAAAATGTATAGTTACAAAATTTAAAAATTGTCATTATTTCTTTGATCAATTAAATTAATATATAAACTAATTCTATCACATGAGATACTTGCAATCATTACAAACCTCTAAACGTTAAAATTTATACAGTATGGATGTTACCACTATTATCTGAAATCAATGTGCATGATCTAATAGAAAAATAAAATAAATATTAAATACTAAAACATAAGTAAATACAACATTCTAGATTTCCTTTTATTGTTCCCCACTGTTGAACACAACAAATTATAAATAATAAAATTGCCTCCATTATTTTCATATTAAATATTTCTCCCATAAAAACCGAATCCTAAGTATCTGCCTTCTTGTATGACATGTAATATTTACAGAAGCTATTCTTCTTTAAATTTAATCAAACTTATGTTCTAGAACACAGGTGTCAAACTCAATCGCATCATGTGACATATTGAGATGTATTGCGATGTTTTTTGTCTATGCGGAGCCAGGGTGAGAGTAACCTGTGCGTGACGCATCCCGCCTGCAGGCCACCAGTTTGCCACCTCTGTTCTAGAGCTATACTTTTACTTTTGCCGTTAGTACATATTCCCCAAGTTTGGTTTTCAAGCATGAGATTGTCAGCTAATTGTCAATTTCCCAATGTTGGGCTAAATTTCCCTGTGTGGCCTTCTTAATATTTTTTAAAATATTTGTTCTGGAAAAGTTCCTGGTAGAAAAAAGATGAGTTGTCAATTCAAACATGGTTTTGATTTTTTTTTAAATAATCCTTTGAATTTATTTCTAGTACTTTTGCATTTTTTTTTACATAACCACTACATATGACAAAATATTCTTCTGTATTACATTTCAAGCATTTATTATTATATGATTTATCTATTTTTGCAATTATGGGTAGGAGCGATGTACAATCTGTTAAGCAATTAATACAAATTTTCTTTTAATTATAGCTCAGGGTAAATTCCATCTGCATCCACTCTTCCATAATGTTACTTTGTTCTGTCTCAGTTTTTAATAACAATGTGTGTATACAGTATGTGTGTCTGTACACATACACACACACACACACACAGAAAGAGAGAGAAATATCTTGGTTCTGTATAAGCATTTCAAATTCCATCATTTATCTTAAAACCCTTTCTTTCTTGATGTCACTTTTTATTCTAGAGATCTGTGAATTCAGCAACCATGATAAATTTTGACCTTCATCAAATAATTCTTGCTGTAGCCACTTCTTTCAGTGTGGAAGTTTTGAACAGTTAGTAATTAATGATTATAAGTCAAAGACTACCTGTACACATAATTTGAGTATTTCTGAGCTTGGATAGTTATAGTAAATTAAAAGCCTGTTAAGATTATTTACACATACACATTCAAAGTGACTGCCTGAGCCTGGGAAAAGACACCACTGTTTAATTACCTTGAAACACAATGCATTGTATGCAGCCCTGCATGTTCTGAAGCTTCTTGCAGAAGATTTGAGGAGCCATATAAGTAGTCCTCACTTAACAACTACAATTGGGACTTGCAAATCCGTTGCTAAGTGATGTGACTATGAAGGGAGACATCATGTGACTGTGACTTATAATTTTACTGTTGGATTCTCCACTGATTCTGCTTGTCAGAAGCTGACTGTGAAGCTTGCAAATGGTATACATATAACCGCAGGAAACTGTGACAGTTGTAAACAACTGCTGTTTGCAAAGTGCCCGAATGTCAATCATATGAATAAGGAAATGCTGCAATAATCATAAATGCAAGGGCTTTTTGCAGTTACTTTGAATCACAATATATGCTGGTCATAAACTGTAAGAATTGACTGATGTTGTTAGAATGAATTAAGATACCGGTAAATATTTCTATCAAAAAACTAGTTTATAGTATTTAAATATTGAAATCCTGCAAATTATCTCTATGTGTGTATCTATATCTCTATATATAGGATAGCTTTGATTATCAGAAAAATAATTTAGTCTGGTCTGGATTTAATCTGCAGAATAGAAAGTGTTTATAAATGTTTTAAGCAATTCATGAAAGAGAATCTGTGAGCAGATGTTTATCTAAAGTAAACCCTGGTGTTGAACTAAATATAACCATAATTGATATGTGATTGGCAAATGCTCAGTCAATTTTATAAGTCTAGGCACATAGTCAAAGAAGTAAGAATAATCAGTTTTTATTTTTCTCCAATAAAAAGTCAACTTATGAGAGTGACTTGCAGTGTTCCTGCCAGCTTTCCTATTCATTTTGCTTGTGGAAAGCCAACAGGGAAGGTTGCAAATTGTGATCATAGCTCACTGCAACATCATAATTGCAAGCTAGGCACATGAGTGCCCAGATCATGATCATTTGACCAGGAGGATGCTGCAATGTCCAGAACTTTGAGGACTGGTTATAAGTTTCAAGGTTGGTTTTCTTAAAGGCCCTATTCAGAGAGTTTATATGAGCATATTCCAACAAAGGAGTCTTTAATTACCTCTGATCTCTAGACTCTATCAAGATGCCTGATAAATTCAATAAATTAGTATAATTTTTTTAGTCAGTAGACCTTGAAATTACACTGGCTTAATATCTTTCTCATCAATCAGCTGAGGTACACTTACTTATTACCGACTGTTAACTTGGTCTCCTGTGCTTTTTAAGGTAGCTGTAAAGCTCTGGTGTAGTTGCCGAACTATTGATTTCAAACTTCTTTTGTGTGGTTTCCAAGTGGCCTTTTTATTGCTGATTTAGGTGGAGCATTTTCTGATAATAGAAGGGCCAATAAGAGAGGACCTTAGGAAGACCATTTTGCCTATGAATAAAACAAAGAAAAAAAGGAGAGTGGTGAATTTAGAACACGAATTTTCTTCTTTTAATTTAAACATATTCAAGTTCTGTGTCAATTTTAACATGTCCATTTTATGGTTAGGGGCATCAGAAGATAAAATACCCTTTGGAAAATCATATGACTGCTAGGAGCGTTTGATTTTTCTTCTCATTTGATCATTTAAGTGATCGTAATTGTTCAGGGAAACATCACGTGTCCATGACTGTAGTTTATTTTTACTTCCTCCTTTCTATTGATTGCTTGTCAGTTGCAAACACACAAATTGTAATCATGCTGCAATTGTTATAAATATGAGGATTGGTTGCAAAGCTATTTTTTTACACCATTATAACTTCGAACATTGATTAAGAAAAGGCAGTCAATAATCAAGGATTACTTTTCAGTGTAATCCCTAGTTACTAATAGATTGCCATAGATAGTAAGAAAAATGTTGTAAGCCAAGAACAACCTGTACTGAGAAAAAACATGATAGTCTGAGAACATACTGAGGCATCCGATTGCTCATTGTAGAAATAAATTGATTGTGCAAAGGAGTTAGTATGGTATATTCTAAGGCAAGCCACATTGAGTGTCTTTTCTTACCAGGAAATCCTTAGGGTTGGATTGATAGTTTCACAGTTTTTTGGGAGGAAATGACGAGGAGAAATGATATTCCCATGATCAGATCAGATTTGAGGGGAATAGCGAAATACACAGAACAAGTATTGGAAATATGATAAAAGGAATAACTCCATATATGTTCCTTTCCAACAGTAAACAAGTTCAGATCAGCTACAAGTTCGAATATAATTTGTGGAAATAAATTCCTCTTAAGTGATAATTATAGTGTGTGTATGTACCTGTATGTAGATTGTTGTGTAAATCAGATGATTCCTCCAATTATACTTATTTTTTTAAGTTGAGCTTGGTAAATGGAGCCTATTGCTGTCTTTTCTTCTGGAAAATGAAAATTTAGCAAAAAGAAAGTGTTTGGAGCCCAAAAATTATTAACTTTTTATTTTATTTATTTTTTAAAAAGTATAAATGTCACTTGAGTGTTAATTCTGTGTGCACTTTGATTTGTGCAAAGATTTTCAAGAGCTGCTGCGTACTGCTTATTCTTCTGTTGTGCTTCAGTGCATTTATCTGCTCCCAAGTTGTTTGCACAATTTTACTCTACCCAAGGGTTTTGTATCAAAATAATTGCTTTATTTTGCAAGCTAAAAGTGTAGAGCTTTCCTTGGATGCAAACAGTATTATTTTCAGGATATATTTCAGATTAAGATGATTTCATCTCTCAGTTACCTTGTATCTTGGCTTCTGTTTATCAGCATATTTTGAAATGTAAAATTCATTTTGGTTAAGTATCTGTTTCTGTACAGTATTTAACTTCTTGTAATTTTGTAATAGAAACAACAGTATGATTAAAATAATTGCCTTATGTTGCAAGTGGAAGGGGCAGAGCCTTTCTTTAGGTGCAAATGATATTATTTGTAGGTTATATTTTAAATTAAGCTTATTTTATTTCCTTGCCTACTTTGTATCTTGGCTTCTGCTTGTCAACATACTTTGAAATATAAAATTCATCTTGATAAAGTATCTGTACTGTATTCTTTTAATCTTCATAGAAGCATTAAATTATATTTTTAAAAAGTAAGGGGTTTTACTGTAAACTGTGATTTGGATGCAGAAAATTGCAAGCAATATTCTATTCACAAATTACCTGTTGTATCCAGAGGTGCTATTCAGCCAGTTCTGACAGGTTCCGGAGAACCGGTAGCGATAATTTGGAGAACCGGCAAATACCACCTCTGATTGGCTGACTGTGGCAAATACTACCTCTGATTGGCCTTCTGCATAGCCACGCCCACCAAGCCACGCCCACAGAACTGGTAGTAAAAAATTTGAATCCCACAACTGGTTCTGTATCATTCCTGGTCAACAATGCATTGAGAAAGCCCTCAGACATAGACAGGAGGATACCAAATTTAAAGCGTCCATGTTATCTGTCTGGAAATAACAATCAGCCATCAAGATTGGAATCCACTGATTGGCCAGACGTTCATTAGGATATTCATCTACCTTTGAATTCTGTGTGTGTGTGTGTGTGTGTTTGTACGTATGTGATGCACGTAAGTATGCAACTTTCCTTGGTTGCGTACTTGGGAAGTGAACATGCTTTCAAATAAAACACTGATCTTCAGACTTCCACCAGTCTTTATTTTCAAAGAATAAACCAGAAACTAGGTAATATGGTAGCTTCCTATTTAACTTTAAAAAAATAAAGAACTTCCTGATAGCATTAAAAAAAAATTCCAGGTTCATAGTATCTTGGGGTGCCATGTTACCTGAGCATTAATATATTTCTTCTTATTCCATCTCTGTTGTTCCAAGTTGAGAGAGATGGATCCATGATTCTTTTAATCATGTCACCTTCAGCAAGTTCCTTGGGTGGGAGTGTTTGAACATGAGGGCACTTTTCAGATCTACAAAAGCTAATGAACTCTTGGTTTGTTTGCCACACTTGAAACCGCATGCCACAGTGGGGATTTCACATCTTCCATGTGCCCTTTGTAATTCCAGAGAGATGGAAGTGAGAACAAGAACAACAATAAATCTTTGTTTCAAGCCAAGAGGATAGAAGGAGAGGACCAAAGACCTTTGCAATTCATCACATTGGCCCTTTTGAAAAGAGTATTTACCATAAGCAAATTGCAATAGCCAATGACACTATCTTGCTGATAGCAATCCTTTCAGTACTTTACAACAGTAGAGTTCCAGTACCAACACAGAACGTTCTGAACCTATTCAACAGCTTACAGGACTGCAAATTTGGCTGCCAAAAGTTGGAACAGTTATGGAAATATGGTCCTCAGGGTTTTTTTTTAAAAAAAAACCACAATAGGCATCTGCTAAATTATCAGCAGAGCCATAAGCCCTTGCTCTTTTAGATGGAATATTGTTTAGAAAGATTTATTGTTGACAAAGAAGTGTTGACATTCCCACCATTTTCAGGCTAAAATGTATTGCAGAATTATTGGAAATCCTGCTGAAGAACTCTGAGTGATGATCCTCTAGATTAAGAATTGCATGATGAGAGAAACAACGGGATAACGTCCACGTCTGAACTTTGTGTTTTGGGCAGGAAGATGGGAAAATGAGACTTGGGAATTCTCTTCTTTGACTGTACAATCATCTCTCCAGCTCCTTGAGACTAAAGTAGAACCTGAAGCCTAAATATCTATGGAGATTCTCAGTCATCCAGGTTGTGTCCCAAAGGTACTTTTTCAAGAGGCAAATGGACTTTCTTTGTTTTGAAGATGTTTTGCTTCTCATCCAAGAAACTTCTTCAGTTCTTTAGAACAGGTATCTTGTTATTTCACTTTCTTTGTTTTACCAGAACTGAAGCTTCTTGGACGAGAAGCAAAATATCTTTAAGGTAAAACAAAGAAAGTCTGGTTACCTCTTGAAAAATCACCTTTGGTAAAACTTGAAGCCTACTTTGTAACAAAGAAAACTTTAGAGAAGTTGTCCAGAAAGATTTGGCCCAACATTGGAATGTGACCTTGTAAAATCTGGAATATCAGATTTTCTTTCACTTTCTTGCTCCACATTTTTTTGTTTATTTGCCATGGGCCATATAATTGATATGGATCAGATGCACTGATATATATTTGTGCCTACAAGTCAGTTTTTGATTCCTGGCAATTGTCTGAACAAGTCCCTTCAATTTTCAAGTTTCACATCTAGAAAGGGAGCTACTTTAATGTACAAAAAGTAATGAAGCTTGGCTTAATTTAATGCTTTAATAATCAGGCATCTCATTTAAAAAGCATAACAGTTTGTTTTCTCATTTTTGTCTAGCAAATAAATTGGCAAAATTGTTGGACACAAGTCAGAAGCAAAGACTAGAAATGGTAGAAAACAGGTAGAAAATGGTTGCCAACTAGTGGGAGACTGGATTTCTAAATAGCTTTTCCCACCCTTCTCTTTGTCCCTTCAGGTCATTGTTGACTCCTGAAAACTGCTTTGACAAGCCCTGAAATTTTCTTGACAAGATTTTCTGACAAATGATTTCTGAAGAGAAAGTGATTGTCCCAAGGTTACCCAACTGGCTCTGTGCCTAAGACTGGACTGCAATTCTCGGTTTCCCAGTTTCTAGCTTGGTGTCTTAACTATTACACCAAACTGGCTCTCTTCAAATATCTTAGCCCTAAGGAAAAAACATAAATCAGACAGCTTTATTAATGGCTGCTTTAATGTGTCTTGTACATTTAATTAATGTAATCAATCCCATTCAAAGTGCAGGGTATTATAAAAAAGGAAAATCCCAATATACTCACTGGAAAAGTGATGGATAATGGACAGCAAGTGGGATGTTTAACCAGCAAGTAGCACACTAGCAGCAAATGTGTCTTGCATTGACCTAACAAGTCCTCTCTTTTGGAGCAACGAAAAAAATGCAGTCAATTAATCAATCAATCAATAAGATGAAACCAAAAATGATTCCTGGTCCCAAAGTTTATTCAGAACTGAACAGAAGACTCATTTTCTAATGCATATGGTATGTTATATTTACATAAGGGAAAGGTCTGTCTCCCCTCTCTGAACCATAAAGACTATCTTCCCTCTCTGCACTAGGTGTGGACAGGCTCACTAACATTTACTAATAATAGTAGAAACATTGTTGGAAAGAAAGGAATGAGGAAGAGGTATAAAAGACTGCAGACATCTCTCTTGAAAATTAAGCCTGAATCTTGAAGCAAACTTGTAGCAGTTTGCACCAAGATTGGAAAAGGCTTTCTCCCCTGTGAATTTATCCTTTTTGTAAGCTTTCAGCTGGTTTTCTCTCTCTTTTCTTTCCTTCTCAGATTTGTTTCCCTCCCTATTTTTTCCTTTATTTCTTAATATAATCATATTTTTCCTTTATTTCTTAATATAATCATATTTTTCCTTTATTTCTTAATATAATCATATTTTTCCCACCTCCTCTTCTTCCTTTTTCTTTTCTTTTCTGCTAGAAAGGTAGATCAGAACGTTTTTCTATCTAAGTGCATACAAATAGTTAATGTGTGTCACCGAAAAAATAAATAGAGAGACAGAGAGAGACGGGGGAGAGAGATCAATTAATTTGGTAAATGAGGTATCTTATTTTACAAGCAATTAACTTTAGTTATCAGTGAGTAATTCAATTAGTATATCATTTTTGTCCTAGACTTGCCCTTATATTAGCAACTCCAGATTGATCAAATGAAAACTGGGCCCATTTATGACAGACACACATCACGGTCATGTGATGCTATTTGTGAACTTCACAGTTGACGTCTGACACGCACTTTCAATGGAGAAACAAGCAGAAAGTTGCAAGTCATGGATACGTAACATCACATTTAACAACCTGCATGGATTTACTTAACCACAACCGAAACTAATATCATAAGTCACCATGTTTACATGATATTCCACTTAATATCTATGCACACTTAGCGACAGTTGGTAAGGGACTGCACTGTGATTGTTAAGGGAGGACTACCTTTATAGTTCTCGCAAGAGGAAAGTAATGTGAATGTGTGAATAGGAATACATACAATAATATCCTCCATCTCATGTAATGAATGGTTTGAGGGCAAATGCACTGAGAGAAGGAGGCTAAAAAGTTAGTCTGAAAGTGAAATGTTACAGGAATGGCATACCCCAAACTCCTTTAATTAAGCAGTGCCATCTTCCAGGACTTCAGATGTATGCTTTCTCTTATGTGAAACCTGCCCTCTGGATGAGGTTATCCCTGAGAAAGAGACATAGTGGTGCAGTGGTTAGAATGCAGTATTGCAGGCTAATTCTGCCAGCAGTTCAATTCTCACTGCTCAAGGTTGACTCAGCCTTCCATCCTTCCAAGGCCAGTAAAATGAGGACCCAGATTTTTTTGGGGGGGGCAATAGGCTGACTCTCTAAGCCGCTTAGAGAGGGTTGTAAAGCGCTATGAGGCAGTATGCAAGTCTAAGCGCTATTGCTATTTGAATGGCTTCTACCCTAATGGGAATTTGGAGTATCTGAAAAACCTGGGTCTTGTCTCGGGCTCTGGGTGAGGATGATTGGAGTCCCTTATGGATGTGCTTGTTGTTGAAACACGTTTGCCATCTATTGTTGCTATATATGTTTTTTATTATTTTAACTTATTGTATATTTGTTTTGCTTTTATATCATGAGTCACCTAAAAATTAAATTTGCACTTAATTCTATAAATAAATAAATAAATAAATATTATAGACCAGCACCTGGAACTGATCCACTCTGGGAAAGCTGCTTTACAAGATGATCATATAGGAATTATCTGGGATCAAAACAGGATTCTCAGAAGACACATCCAGATCCTCATACATTCCTGCAGCTACATACCTTTTTGCATAGTTTTATAGATCTGAACTGGGACGTGGTGGCTCAGTGGGTAAGACGCTGAGCTTGTTGATCAGAAAGGTCGGCAGTTCGGCGGTTCGAATCC
>JANHJO010004760.1:390317-401157 GCA_032468235.1 Pseudoxyrhopus heterurus | reverse complement strand
GGAGCTGGTGGGATTCGATCAGCCAAACTGCTGATCTGCAGTACTGTGATCTTACCACTTGAGCCATAGCAGCTCCCTCAAAAAGCCCATTTCACAGGATAAGAAAACATTCAGGACACCGAGGAACACATTTGGTCATGGGTGTGATCAATGTCCATGGTGGTCATTAATAAGACTTTTGATCACCTAAATCTGATTGTGCATGAGCTCTTGTACCAGGTCAGATCTGGGAGGAGACCCTTATGATTCTGACTTGGCACAGCTCTCCCTGCCTGGGCAGTCTAGGCAATGAAAATTGCTGCCATCCAGAACTTTTCTATCAACTGTGATAGGCATCCCTGAAACCAGACTTAAGATATCTTAACTCTTGTTGTAATATTTTCTTAAAAATCATCTTTTTTTTTTTTACCTCACTGGGATATTTTAATAATACACCATTTGTTCCTTCTAAAATGTATATATTAAGTACCAAAACTCGCATTAAGCAAATTGATTTATTTTGTAGTATGACCCCAGCTCATAATTATGGGGTCATAATTATTGACCATTCCATTAAATAGTGGCCTCTGTACAGGGGCAGCCTCGAACAATGGTGGCAGTGGGACAGCCAATAGGTCAGAAGCAGAAAGCCATGAAAGAAACATTTAGTTCTAATAGCTAATGAAGTTCTAGGCTTGCATAGCCATATCAAGTAATGCTCCAATTGCAACATATTTTGAGAAATTTGAATGTCAGCTTACTAAAAAGTTTCTCAAAATCAGATTACTTGGTTCCTCAGATGAACCTCTAGAGGCCTCGTTTTTGTAGTTTTCTATATATAAACAAGCCTAGCTCATTTGAGACTATTCTACACTTATTTATGATGAGAATCAACTTTCAAAATTGCATTTTACATGCCGTTCTGGAATTGACCTGTTATCATATTACGTATTAGTTTTTGTGTATAAAACTACTGTTCATACCGTCTGTTCACGCCTCATCACTGCTAACAATGACTTTATCCACATATCAAGTTGTTTCTCTGTAGAAACAGGCACACAATACAATCATCTACGCCAGAATATCAAACATCTCTGTATCATTAGTGGGGTTGACTTGCATATAAGAAGGCAGAGAAACAGAATTCAAATTTCCTTCTGATCACAATGTTGGACTTCACAGCAGCCAAGGTTGTTAAGAGGAACCTCTAGTGGCTGCAGCAGAAATTCTAGCCATATCCTAAGCTTTATTGCTAAACTAAATAGTCTTGGGATTGTGCAAGTTTTATTTAAAAGGGAAAGTTGGAATTGTTTAGTCTTTGACAAAGCCTGTTTATATGAGTAAAATGGGTTAAAATATGCTCTGACATTCAAATTGCTTCCAGCATCCCAATTACTAGAAGATGCAATTATTATATTGTCCTCACTATATGAAAAAAAACTATATTTCATTTAGAGAAATGGGCACAAGTATTTATACATGTGGCTCACAAAAATTAAGTAACAATATAAAACTATATACCTTAATCCACCAAACCCCTTTTTCCCCAATTATTGTTATTGGTCTGTCTTTAGCAAGTTACTAGAAAAAGAACTTGTATTTTACATTTAATTCCAGAAAAACTAGACATAAAAAATTATGTCTACAGCAGAAAACAGTAATAAAAACAAAGCAGATGAATATACCAAAAGGAAAAAAACAGGAGTCTTATGGAGTCTTAAAATACCCTGATTTGACATAAAATACCCTAATGTAAACACTTCCAATTCCTGAAAATAAAGCCTCACCTTTATCCATGATGACTGGTGTGAGTTTGAATCCAATATATAGAGTCCTGGGTTTGCTTATCCCTAGAATAAGACCTGTAATTTTCCAACCTCCAATGTAATTGTAACTATGTTTGAATGTCACTTGTAAGGAAAATATAGTTCTATAAGCTTATGCAGTCATTTGCAAGCAGACCAAATCCAATTTTGGCTTCCACCTGCTGCACAACCAATAGTGGTTTCATATTACTTTTCGGAAGACTCTAAAAACTGTTACAAGGCAACTGACTAAGAAGTTTAAGGTAGAAGGCACTCTGCTTCATGCACTGCCATCCCATGCAAGATGGATCATGAAAAATGTAGGGCAGACTAAGGGTGAGCATGAAAGGTAAATGTTTTTTGCAAGTGTTCAGCAGTAACTAAAAAAAATTCTTTCAGAAGTGTAAATGAGCTGATCTTCCTTATGTCTGCGACTCATGACTCTGAAAGCCTGAAGACCATGATGACCAAGATTTCTGGTCAAGGTTCTATATCTGCCTGACTTTTCCTCTTCCATCTTGAGATTGAACTTGAAAAAGATGATTTGAGGAGTGTTGTAACATACATACAGGAGAAATGTCCACTTTTTCCAAGCTAAGGATTCAATTTGGTGTTTGTTTTGCTGGAGATCGCATTACAGAAGGTTGAACTTTTTCACCAAAATTTAGGACATTCATCAGGCCTTCTATGGATATTGTATGATCTAATGGAAGAGTCCCATTCTATTCTTTCTCAACCATACCATCTTAAAGAACTGCTCTGTCTGAATTGCTGAGGGTAAAGGAGTGTTGGAGATGGCATTAAAAGTTGCAAGAGATGAAACTAGAAAACGAACAAAGCATAGTATACTCCACTAATGTAATTTCCTTATGATAGCAACAAACTTGGGATCCAATTCGCTGTTTTTTGCCATGTGCTACCAGTTGACTGACCTTCATTCAACACAACTTTGAATTATGGAATTTTATGCTTTTCCCAGATGTAATATAAACATTAACCATTTCCAGTATTGAAAGGGTTTTTTTTTTTGCTTATGTGAACCACATTACGTGAACCAATTATTTAGCATTAAAAATAAGGAAATAGCTAAAAAAAAAAGAACCACCCACCACAAAGTACGCATATTGCTTAGTATGTTGGAGATGGAAACCTTTTATTTATATATTTTATTAAAAAAAATAAAAACTATTTAAAATCCTCCAGTTAGACTGCATATTATGAAAGCTTTCATGAAATGTTGTACTGTCTTTTTTTTGATACAGTATGCAAAGCATTAATACTAGCATTTCATTTTTTTTCAAATTTGAACACCTAATACAGTTTCAATTTAAAGGATCACTTGCACAAAAAATAAACACATTTGGTATAAAAGGTTTATCACTTTAACACCATTTTTAATGACTATGCCCTGAATGGACCCCAAACATATAAAGATTAGTGGTATTTTTTTCTTTAAGGTGTACAAGAGTCTGTTGCTATGTTCCAAGTACTCCAGAGGATATTAGCCCAGTGTGTGTATACAAGAACCATCTTCTTCAGCCTGCTGAATTCCATTTCAACAAGAGACCAAGCTCTAAAGGCATTTGAAAGTCCATTCTCTTGACAGCCTGACTTTATATACATAAATTCCATAACAGTTCTTGAGCACAGAACATGCAGCAGAATGTCAGCTGAATATAAAATGATTCAAAATGTCCTTTTGCTGGAATTATCTGAAGACCAAGTTATCATAGAATGCCCATTGCTTTGAGAAAATGGTCAGAGTACAAATGTCTGCATACGTTTGCCACTGGAACAATCCATGGCTAACTTGAAAAGTATTTATAGCACAGCAGTTGTGCATAAATAATTTAGGTACAATATTAAAACACAGCTAATTAAGAAGTCAATATTTTTGACAGCTATATCAATCCTTCTTTGACTGGCTGCAAAGAAGCATTTCCTCCTAATCCACCTCCCAAAAGGAATATGTTAACTGGAGTGAAGATAATGCAGCGTTTATTTATGCCTATTGCCTCTTCTTTTCATTGCAGCAGTGCACTGTGGACAGTACCATTTTCCTTTTGGTGCTTCTGTCAATCCAACACAGCCATAATGGAACCACTCTATAGGACACTGTAAGACAAATAAAAGAGAAGACACGATATTCTGAAACACCGATGCTAAAAAAAAAAAAGATGCAATGGATTTATATAGGACAGATTCACAGAGACTCATAAATAAAGGAAAAGTATCAGATCTCTTTAGGAAACCAGGTAAATTTAATCTCAGACAATGTATTTCTTGGCCATCAATTTACTGAGACAACTATTATGTGCTTATTCAGACAGCTTTGTATGTGTAAAATCATCTTTAATTCTCAAGAGCCGTATTACTTTTTCCCCAAAACCATCAAAGAGAATCTAAAAGCTACATCTAGGGTTTAAAACACCTAGTCATACTTCTAATACACTCACTGAAGTCCCACAGGCAACCTGAAGCACTTCTGAATGTACATGTATTATTAGAAGCAGTGAAAAATAATTGAATGCTGACATGCATATATATGTATACATTGTGTTTATGTGTGTTCCACCCCAGGCATTAGATCTGATTATTTGTTTAACATGGTTCTTAGAAAACTAGAAAAAGAAAAATCAACAAGATAATATTAGTCCTAGTTTCATTTAATTTTCCATACTTACATCTTGATTATCACAGCCCACCATTTCACCGTATGACACCTATGAAAAATCATATTATTTGAACATCATTAGATTTTATATGATCAGAGAGCACTTCATATTAAAAAGTTACTAGGAAAGATTGAGATTGACAATTCCAACTTTTAAATGCTGAAAGAATAGTCATACTATACACTCACTTTCCTATTATTAGAACTTTTAGATTGGAGATGACTTCCAAAAATTCCCATTGAAATATCCAAGAGTTACTGAACCTTTTTCTTTGATCATTAACATTTTAAATTTGTTCGGAAGTCATTTTGATGAACTGCCTGCTTAGAAACATGGCTATACCAGTTTATGGAAAACATTTATATTTTTCCATTACTATCAGCTGCAACATATAAACACAGGTAACTTTCTTTTCATATATTTACTATATGTAATCTGGTTTATTATTTGTAGAATATCAGCCTTATATATTAAGTAGAAGGTTGTTGAGTTTTCAAATACAAATCTGAAACAGCCAATTTGTATGAATGTCTGAATATTGCTGCCTTATGAGATTAGCATCAACATTAGATTTTATATTTAACAGCTGTGTTTCAAGTTTATTTTTCAACGGAAAATATTTCTAATATCTAATCTGAAATCCAATCAGCAAGGAAGACCTTCATTAAAAGTAAACAAAACAGAGGAAGCAACAGTAATATTAAATAACATTAAAATCAAAGTTAAAACTGTTTCTCAATCTAGTCCTCATTTGAATCAGCTCTGTAGTGACATAATTTTCATTTACACTAAAAAGTATTATCATTATATTTTAAACATTTAAGGCTATTTAGTTATTATATCTGTATACTACTTTCTATTACTGCAAATCTCAAAATGCTGGGAGTCCACAAATCAGTTACAGAAATATCATAATCAAAATACAGACTTAAAAATCTTGTTTGCAGAAACTAATTGTGAGACTACACATTCTACATAAATTTATGCCTATATATTTTTAAGCAGTATTTGAGAATCCATTTGTTTATTCATATTTTCCTGTGCGTTATATTTTCTTTCTATGTTTTCTTAGTTTGGAAGCCTACAGCTAGATTTATTTTTTTGTGTTTAATATTTACATAATATAAAGCTGCTAAACACTGACAAGATTTTATATCCAAAGAGATTTTTGGATGTTACTGCATAAAATGATAAGTACGTTTCTTTATTAAATTCTACTAATTCTGCATCTCCAAAAATAAAATGAATAAAAATGGGCTGATTGATGATGAGAATTAGCAGAAAAATTGAATTCTGAAAGCAGATTTATTTATATTTCTTTGATACTATGCAGACATTTTCAAAGATCTGATTCAAAGATGCCCTATATTCTGCATATATCAACAAACTGTTGGTCATCTAGCTTTATAGAATTCATTGTAATTTGTAATTTTAAATTATGTTATAATATAAATATTCACAATTTATGATACATAATTACATATCTGTCTCCTCTTAGCAAATCAGCCATGATCAATAAACTAGGCAAACTGCCCTGACAGAAACAATGTTCTTTCTCTGACAGAATATACCTGATTACAAATGCAGTAACGTGGCTCATTTGGATCATAGGTCCAATCAACCTGGCTATTAGATTCAGACTCGGGAATGGCTGCTGTTTGCTGGGAGAGTTCCTGGGCTAGTGCAGAGGATGAGGAACATGATGACAAAGAAGATGAGGAAGAAGATGAGGACGACTGTTGACTTGAAGATTTGTTATTGTTTCTGAAAAAATAACATAAAGAGATTACTTTTGCCAATCTATTTTCCATGACAAGGAACACTTTGAAAACAAAACAATTTTAAAAAACTGTGACTTGATACAATTTTAAAATGATTTCTAAGTGAAACCAGTATGTAACAAATACTTTTTCCCTTCACTTACAAAAAGCCTGAATTCTCTGTCTGGGGACTATGCATAACATCTGAATAAAACTATCTACCTTTTCTTTATAAGGGGAATGTTGAGGTCTAATTAAGATTGTGGGTGTGGGTCATTCTTCTTTGAACTTTTCTTCAGTGATTTTTGTTAAAGGAGGCAATGTATCACTAATGGCATACAATGGAATTTAGGAACTAATTATAATTCATTGAATATTCTTTTGTTAGAGGTCTTTTCTTTGAATATCAATTTATTTCAGTAAGGGAGAAAACTTCTTACACACTCATAGAATGCATTTTCTTGCCTTCGCTGTAATAATTCATCTTCATATTGTTAAGTAACAGTGCAAATAATATATTTTAAAATCCTTCACCAACCATAGCTCTCGAATTATTCCTGAAGGGAAGTCTGAATACTGAACATTACAGAAATAAAAAGGCTTAGAAATTTGATAACTTAATTGCTTCTGCGCCTTAAGATGATGACAACAGGCTCATACTGCCAAAAAAAGGTGGAAATTATTGTAGTGGTGGCACTCCATCTGGTGGACAAAACGAATAACAGTTCCTATTTTCTAAAAATGTTTTGGCATGAAACTGGCATAAAATTAAATTTATATACGTGGAATCTACCCTCATTACATTCCTACTTAGAGGCACCTTCCTACAGGTCAGGATCTGACAGGCCAGATCCTAAGAATGGTGATAACAGCAGAAGGCACTGTAACCTATCTCCTGAGAAATGCATGAATCCTGTGCAGACTTCTGCAAAAAGGTGTTTAGCATGCTGAGCTTTTTTACTCTTGCTTTAGCTACTTGCTGCTCAATATACATTTTCTTTTTTGAGTCTTGGGAAGTTGGAAATAGCTGGAGATTGTCCAGAAAATCAGCAAAAGAAAAGTTCCTGTTTGTTAAACAAAGAGCATAATAGAACAAAGAGCATAATAGATAAAGGTGGTCTTGGAAAGACTTAACAGAGGGAACACAACTACAAGTAGTCCTCGAGTTACAACAGTTCATTTAGTGACCATTTAGAGTTACAACGGCACTGAAAAAGGGACTTATGACCATATTTCACACTTACCACCATTGCAGCATCCCCACAGTCACGCGATCAAAATTCAGATGCTTGGCAACTGACTCATATTAATGACGGTTGCAGTATCCCAGGTAATATGATCACTTTTTGCAACCTTCCAACCAGCAGTCAATGGAGAAGCTATATTCACTTAACAACTGTGTGACTAATTTAACAACTGCAGTGATTTGCTTAACAACGGTGGCAAAAAAAGGTCATAAAATGGGGCAAAATTCACTTAACAGATGTTTCGCTTATCAATAGAAATTTTGGACTCAATTGTGGTTGTAAATCAAAGACTACCTGTAGTGTAAAAGTCCTTGTTTACAATGGCAACTGGGACTATAATTTCCTTTGCTAAGCAGTGTAGTCGTAAAGAGCAATGTCACATAACTAGATTACTTAAGTGATGGCAATCCTAGCAGACTGGTTGCCATTGTAATCCAGAAACTGCAGATGACTAAAGAAGGGCCTCATGTAATCAGAGTGCTAGGCAAGCAGGCCACTAGGCAAGAGCTGTGGGCTGGGACTACGGAGTGTGGCAGGGACCGTGAGTGGAACTTCTATATACTGGCAGAAGGGGTGCTATGGAACACAAGATCCCTGAGATCTCCTAATCCGTAGCAAGATTCCTTGGGAGAAAAAGTGGCAAGAGCAACTTACAGGAGAAGTCTGTGACCTTCCCTGGTACTTTCCCCATTGTGCAAATTATTCATTGCAATGTTAATTGCAAGCTGGGCATCTGAGAACACAGATTGTGATCATGTGACTGCAGAGACACTGATGGCAGGAACTCTTGAGAAATGGTTATATAATCCCACATGCAGCATTTTATAATATGGTCACTGAACAAGCGGTTGTAACCTGAGGACTCTATGTAGGAAAGCAGAAAATAAATATTTTAATGCTGGACAATAGCTGTAAAGAATTGAGGCGTAGTTCAGAAGCAATAAACCCTGCACCTCTGGTCCTGTAATTTTGTCTTTCCCAGGTAGTGGGAGATTGCAATCCACTTTTGAATGTCTCTTACAAACAAAGAAGCTACAATTTTAATGAACGTACTTGCTTTTTCTACCACTCCGTGAATCTGTGGTTGATGAACTCAATGTCTGTGATAATGTGGATGCCAAAGCAGATGATGTATATCCAGCTGTGTCCCTGGATAATGCAAATTCTCTTGCGAGTTGGAAGTCATTGTTCTTAAAGGCTTCATAGCTTGCCTTTAAGCTTGATGTCCGTCTTCCTTCTTTCATCTAAAAGAAAAACAGCAATATTATATGGATGATTTCAAACTTAGCCTCATTTATAATACATTGAGTACAGAAGTGAAACATTTGACTTTCACTGCTTTCCTTGAAGCATAAGTAGACTTTGAGGTAATCTATAAGTACATTATGAAGCAGTTAAAGTTTGTTCAGTGTATAATCATTTAATGAGCACCTTATTTTCTTCCCTAAAAATATTATAAGCTGAGGTTTGATTTTTCATGTTCAAAATATTGCAAGAAAATTATTGATATTTTCCTCTGCCTCTTGTCTCAAGCACATATAGATAAAATTACAGACTATTTACAAGTTTAATCTAGTGGGAAAAGGTTTCAGAATGTCCCATATAAATCTTTCCTTTCCTTTAAAACTTACGTCCATGAAATGTCAACCAATAGAAATGACATTTTTGAAAACAATCGTGTTGAAGTGCCAATAAAAGTTGTTGTAACCACTTGTTTGGGGCAGGTATTTTAAAACATGCTTTGAATTTCTTACCTGTGCTGTGGCTTGCACTGCCTGAGCTGCTGCCATGGTAATAGCACCAGCTCCAGCTCCTGAAGATAATGAGCCCAGGTTATACGATGCCAATGGCTGAGAAGAATTTGCATTATATGCACTGTTGGATGAGGATGATGAATTACTGTTTCGACACCCTTGATGAATAAAGGGAACATATTTATATAGTCTAAAATGAAAACTAAAAAAATAAATGTCAGAAAACTGGAAATCAACTGTGTATGAAAGAAAATTTAGACATAATTAAGAAAGGAAAATATAGATTTAATGATGTGGAAGGAGTTTTGGTGCTGTATCAGTTTCTTTCTATTGTTTGCTCTCTTGCCCAATGACTAAAATGTAACAAAGTTATGGAAGAAATGAATTCTTTATTTCATGCTTCAATAAACCATTTGATATGATTAAAAAAGGAGTGTTCTTGGCATTCATATTTAAATGTAGGGTGATTTTGAAAATATGATGGTATGGTAAATATTACAATACTCAAAATTGCATGTCTTGAGAATCAAATTGTTAGCAATAAAATATTAACCTTTTTCTCTACTTAGTCTAACTATATGCTATCACAAATAAAATGAGAGACACATATATTAAGATGCAACATGAATATTTTTAGGACAATGCAGAAAATTACATAATTTATTTGGCTCTGAATCACTTCTCACGCACTTTTAAGTGGATGTAATTTAAAATTACGCAATGGCAAGTAAAATACATACCACTAACAAAACTGAAAATATTTACTGCCTTAAAAAAATATTTGGAGCCATAAGTAAATTTGGCCTATGATAAATATCACTCTTTATCAAAAGCATGTTTTCCCAAATGTGTCTTCCATCTGTAGAGAAAGTTGGGTTCTTTGTTTCTTTTGCTGTTAAAAACTACTGTCAGAAACATGTCCCTGCCAAATTGTAAGTATACAAAATGGAAGTAGGGTAGCAAATTTCTGCCTAATCTTCAAAGACTAATTCTCTTCCCTGGAAAGACAGTAATAGTGATGTCACAAATGAGTTAGCACATATGCAAGGCAAAGTTAGAAATGGAAAAAATGAGACGTTGAACAAAGAATGTAGAGAAAAAGAAGGAAGGAAATAAATAGCAGGAATAGCAGGGTGAAAAGAGGAGATAAATCATGAGCCTATATGCTATTCTTTGTGTCAACAAGATCCTTCTAGATACGAGACTTCCGGTTTGACCCTTCGGCACCTCTGGCAGCAAATTCCGCAAGCCTGCGGAGTTTGCTCCAGGCTGCCCTGCCCAAGGGCTCTTCGCGGAGCCTAAGCCCCCCTGCAGAGGAGGCGAAGCATTGGGGACCTGCCAGAAAGATTGAGGGGAGATTTTCTCCCCTCTCTGATCTGGATTGAGCCCTAGCTGACGGCGGGATGATGCGGTGGCAAAGATGGCCACCACACAGTCAGAGCCATCCTGGGAAAAGAAAGTGCAGGAGGTAGCCTAAGAACTGGAGTTGCTGACGGGTGGAACTGTAAGCTGAGTTGAACTTTTTAACTAAATTTGTGAGCGGAGGAGAGAGCGAAAAAGCGTGATTGAGCTGGAGACTGTGAGTGACTTTAAATAATCATATGTGGTTCTAACAGCTGC
>JANHJO010004760.1:336125-351334 GCA_032468235.1 Pseudoxyrhopus heterurus | reverse complement strand
AAAAAACAATAGAGTTCATAGGGGGCTGGAACAGATCGATTGTATTTCCATACAACCCAATGGGAAAATTTATTTCAGTTCACAGCCAACTAGGTTCATAACCAAAGTTATGGAATGAATTGTGGTCTTGAACTGAGGTTCTACTGTAATTGTATTTTTGTCCCCAAAATGTTAAATAAATATGCATTGAGAACCATCCCTAGGCTCCCAGTGTCATCTCCTGAAACTGATTTCCAGAGAAGTAGTGTTACCATTAAATTCTTTCTTTCAAATCCATAGTTGACAGACACTGCAGAAAAAACTGATGATACTGAACATCCAGCAGAATCTACTGAAATATGCTCTATTATCCATCTCTGTGCATAGTCATGTATCAAGGCACTCAGACTTTGTAAGGCCTAAGCCCAGAGATGAGACAGTGAGATCCAATTAAGTGCAATTCTCTATTTGCCTGCAACTAATAGACAGAATCTTGCCAAGCTAAAGCTATAACTTTCCTAGCTATTAGATATATTCTGAGAAATTCTAGGGTGGGGCTTCCAGCTTGAGACTGCACAGTCTCTTAATCTGGGTCTCTTTCTGGAAAGGTTCTGAGTTGGCCGAATCCTCCCCCTCTGCTGCCACATGCTCACTACATCACAGTATTGAACCTAAGCATCAAATCAGATTGAAATGGATCTAGATAATTATCTTCTTCATGAACTTCTGGAGTGCAGATGCCACCATATACTCAAACATGAGTAATGGAAAATTGGACTCTTAATTACAAGATACAAAATGCAATAAATACACAAATTCTTCATTTATAGAGGGCCTGTACTGTCTCTTTTCTAGTTTGTTTTTTCGTTTTTCAAATAGTTTCTTGTTAACAAGTTTTAAAGTGGGACTCCTTTTCTTTAAAAAATCAATTTGAAAAGCTTCTTTCTCATTACAAATAGCTCTTTCTGAGAAAAAGTAAATGACATTACAGTACATCCTTTGCTTTTTGGAGAACATTTATTATAATTTTCCAAATTTTGATGATAAAGCCTTTTCACAAAAGTTGACAGTTGAGTTGAATAGAAAACAACACTCCTGAGAGGCTTTCTATTAAATCCACAGAATTTGCCAAACATTCAGTTCTGAAACTTTTGTTTTTACTGCTGGAAATGCTTGTTCATTATTTGTATCTAGTTCATTATTGAAACAGGAGTGAAATAGTGGAATTATTTCAAAACCCATTTGCAACTCTAAGTTAAAGCTGCAATCCTATCCACATTAGAGTGGGAGAAAATCTGACTGAACTCAGGGGTGTTACTTTTGAGTAAACCTGGCTAGCTATAAAACCTTGGATAAAAACCAGAAAAGCATTGTTGTACATGTATGTGTGCGTGTGTATTCAAACCTTTGGATATTTAACTAAGTTATAATCCTCATGGCTTTGTGTAAAAGAAATAAATCCAAAGGGCAAGGACAAAGAAATATCCTTTTAGCTATACAAATGGGAAAGAAAAGGTAGCTTTTATCTGAGTTATTTCAGTAACTATAATTTTACCGGCCAGAAAACAAATATAAAGTTCTACAATTCATTAACTGATTAAGAGAAAGCATATTGAGGATGATTTATATATTTTTCTATATGGAAACATAAATTATGTGTCGGAAAGAGGCTTCCATGTGTAACTACATAGATGATAAATTTCTTCTGGATTGAACTGTATATCTTTTCCTCCAATTCCTTTTCTTGTTTTTTTTATAAGAGCACAATTGTATATTCACCACCATTAAACTGAACTATAACAAAGTACCAAGTGAACAGGCATATTAAGTTGGAGTGCACTAAAAGTTGTTCTAATCAAAACTCTCCTTCCATCATATGATAGCATCCATCTATCAGCATTATTCTTTTCCCAAGCTCAGGCTAGGGACCAAAGCAGAACATAAATCTTATTACTAGCTGGTGTATTATATTCAATCACAAGTGCACCACAACCATGTTGCATCAATTCCTCACTTCCTAATAAAGATCTTTTTGTTCTAGTCACCATTTTTTCTTTGATAGGGAATTCCACTTCGTCCCTTCCTCTGGTTTCTTTTCTTGATGACAGTATTTCATACCTACAAAACATGTTCATTGGCCTGTTTTAAGTTTGCCTGCTTTTTTTCTTTTAAAGTTTGTTGTATATCTTATAATTTCTGAGTTCCACATTCTGATATGCCTCATTTTCCTTCAGAGTGACCTTGTTTAGGCAGAATTTCATCAGCATTCCCCACATGACTTTGCTATGTAGGGGTGATACATGAATAGTCTCTAACGTTCACATTTTTTTGTTGCCTGTGACAGCCTGTCAGTCTTCCTTAAATCATATAAGTATATTCCCGAATCACTTAGAAATGATCACTCAATTTTAGTAACACAGATGTGTATAACGCAATGAGTGAAAACAACATCTAATTGAAGTCAGCAGTGAACAGAATGCTTGCTGATTAGGATCATGTCACTGAATTTTTTCCATCTATATATTAGTAGCAAAATAAGCCTAAACATACATTTTTGTATAAAAAGTTTATTTGAAGTGAACTTGAGTGAAGCCCAAGTCTTTTTATTAACTTCTATTAAGAAAGGGGACGTGGTGGCTCAATGGGTAAGATGCTAAGCTTGTGGATCAGAAAGGTCGGCAGTTCGGTGGTTCGAATCCCTAGTGCCGCATAATGGAGTGAGCTCCCGTTCCTTGTCCCAGCTTCTGCCAGCCTAGAAGTTCGAAAGCATGTAAAAATGCAAGTAGAAAAATAGGGACCACTTTTGGTGGGAAGGTAACAGCGTTCCGTGCACCTTCGGTGTTTAGTCATGCCAGCCACATGACCATGGAGATGTCTTCGGACAGTGCTGGCTCTTCGGCTTTGAAACGGAGATGAGCACTGCTCCCTAGAGTCAGGAACAACTAGCATGTATGTACGAGGGGAACCTTTATCTTTATTAAGAGGAAAATAGAGAAAAAAAGACATTTAACTGATTCTTATGCATCATACACATATTCATGCATAGACATGTGTACAAGCATTTTAATAAGCCAAGAATGGTCACGAACAAGCCACCCCATTTTTTTATTCCATTTCAATGGATAGGATAGAAAAATCAATTACATAAGTACCTGCACTGCTTTCATCAATAAATCAACTTTTACATCACTGCATGGATATACGTTTTCTAGGCAATGTTGATTTTTTTTTAAATACCTCTCCTGTCTACAGTCCTCAAATGTTCTAGTGCAGGGGTGTCAAACTCGCGGCATCACGTTATCATCACGTGACGTATCACGACTTTAGGCATGGCCAGCATGTGACATCTCTGGCCCACGGGCTGCAAGTTTGACACCCCTGTTCTAGTGGTATCCTCCCAAGTAGAAAGCAGGGTTAACCCTAATTACTTTTTAGAAATTCATCTAGTTTGAAGATTAGAATTTGGATTATTTTTTAAAAAATGATGTTTCTAGTAATGGTTACATTTTAAAATTGACAGAATTCAACACACACAAGGCTTTACCATAGAGTTTGAAATTATTATTGATAGTCTACTTTAAATATAGATCCCTTTTCTCAAATAATAGGAGACATTTGGAATATAACAGATTATCCACATTTCCAAGGAGAGCTCCCAAGGGCTAACTTTATTTCAAACACACTTAGTGCAGCATACTGTACTACTATTTACTGCAGATAAAATTATATGCCACTATTCTGAACTGGGGATTGCTGATTAAGTAACCAGCTTATGGACCTCTTATGGCCCCCAACCTTATATATATATAGTTTTTAGAACTCTCTGGGAAGATATCATTAAAATATGGTGCAAGGGTGGTAATTTTGAGCAGCGTTCTCGCAAAATAACAGCTTTATAAAAGAAGTCAGTTCAGTCATGTTCATCCCAGCAATGTTTTTGTACTAGTGGCCACTGCCCAGGTTGTCCTTAAGGGATGGGTAGATGGATGAACAGATAAAATGTTGCCAGTAATAACCAGAATCAGCCTACTATCAGGCAAATTGAACTTTAGCTGAATTGGGGGAGCTGCAAAACAAACAAACAACAAAACAAAACCCAAACCCTGCCTAATTGGCCTTTATTACTGCATTTTTTACTGCTAAAGAAAAATGCTTGTATTTTCTGTCCCAAATCCTAAACAATTGGGATGGCTTCAGATATGCATTTTAGTGCATTTCTAGTGCATACCTTGCAGAGGGATGAAGACTCTTTTAGCTGCTGCCCACACCAACAAATATCTTAGTCGGTTTTGATTGCTACTGTAAGCTACAGCTATGAAGTAGCTGGGAAATATCTTTTGCTGAATTATAGCTTATTCACTTAACTATTTTTATCAGTTAAAAGGATCAGGCAGCAAGGAATGACAATGGCTCTGCCTGGGATGCTAACTCTTAAATAGACCAGGACCATATTTGCATGACCACTAAGCCACATCTTTATTTTTGATTTGGCTTAGCCTGCATTAAGCCTTAAACTAGCTCCCCTTTTGTTTGTTTTGTTGAGGAAAGGGAAGAGTCTGGGAAAAAGTTAGCCTTCCTCCCCCGATATAATGACTCTTGCCTGATCAACCTTCTATGCGTCTGTTTTCCTTGGGGTTTTGTAAACAATCAAGAAATGCTGGCTGACCCCAGCCCAAAGGTTGTTCTTGTTTGCTCCATCAGCACTGATGAACACTTATTAATTAATAGAGAATACAATAACACCTTAAGAAAGGCCTTCCTCTCCCAAATTTGTGTTGAGCTCATATAAAAATGTGGTTCTAAGAACAATAAATGCATAATACTTCAATAATTATGTGGACCCAAATCTTAATTCAGCCACTGCCAGCTTAATGCCATATAGTTACTCAGAGTTCATCTCCTGGAATTTTCAGTCAATATTTGGCCCTAGTCAATCTATTACAGAAGATGTCCCCACATGAACATCTTAAATCTACCTTCTAATTTGCCCAGGTATAAATCTGTGTATTGGATCTCCAACCTATCTTCCCAGTGATCAATCATCGATCTTCCCACTGCATGCTTGATTCTTTTGCAGCTTCTTCCTTCCTGTGAGTTTACACAGCTGTTCCTGATGCACACCTGTTGATCTTCCCAGCACTTCCCTTCACCCTTCCCAGATTGTTGCCTCACTGGATACTATATTAGCTGATCATTTTTAAAAATAAAAAGTCCATATCTCCCCCCCCCGAAGTTCTTTGTGCTTTGACCTCTCATGTTGGGTTTAAGGACAAGCATGTAGAAATGGGCAGGAGAAGCTCTGATTGTTTCACATCCCAACTGGGTGGCAAATTTTGGCAAACTCTAAGCCTTAATTGTTTTCACAGAATAGGTTTTGCAGGTAAATCAGCTGATGGAGCTCTCAAAAATTAATATTGTTGGAGGAAACTTTCAATTAATACGAACTTAAAGAAATTTTTAAAAAGATAGCAGATAGAGCAACCAAGACTAATAGTTGTCAATAAATATATTGAAATGGTGAAAGGCTCCTGCTTTTCAGGAACAGCCATCAACACTAAAGGAACCAGCAGTCAAGAAATACTCCTCAGACTAGCATGAAGTAGAGCAACCACCAAGGTCCTGAAAAAGTTATTCAGATACCTTGATGTATCTGTACCTATAAAGATCAGAATTGTGCAGTCAATGATTTTCCCTCTGGTTTTCAGAAAGAGTATTGATGCTTTTAAACATTCGTATTGGAGAGGATTCTAGAGAATGACATGGTTAGCCAGGAAAACTGTCACAAAATTTTGAGACATGTGCTGGCATAGGCTGATGATGACAGGGGATGTGGCTTAACCATCAACCCTATCTATAAAATCTCCCTTCTGTTTCCGCCATTTTTGTGGAATCCTGAGGTATTTGTGGTTACAGGCATTGCTAGATAGCTGGTTCTGAGGAGCCAAAATTATTATACCTCTCTGTTTCTGAGGAACTTGGACTTATATCAGAAAAAAATTCTAACAAAAACAAGCCAAAAATGAAACATCAGACAAATCAATCCAGAGTTTTAATTTGAGGCAGAAATGACTACACTCAAATTATCATATTTTGGACATACAATGTGAAGGCTCAGCTTTCTGGAAAAGGCTGTAATGCTGTGAAAGGAAAGAGAAAGATGACCAGCAGCAGATAGATGGACTGAGTTACATGCCCGTCCTAGTCCTTCATTAGCTACTAGCACACAAGACTCTCAGGATACTACTAAACAAAGAGCCAAAGTTCTAGATCAGGGATCCTAAACCTTTTAAAAACATTTTTTTTAAACTGCAACTAAATTTTTAACTCACATTTCCACTAAACAGTGCTCAAGGTATATAAAAAAAATAGTAGAAATACCACATAGAAATCTAATCAACAAAACAATAGATTAAAAATGGTAAATGGAAAATATGGAGAAAATATAAATAAAATTGATGCAAATAAGCACCCTTTCTACAATGTTTTATAAGTTTGTTTATGGAGTAAAAGCTTGTTTAAATTTTTAAAAATGTATTTGTAATATTTCCCCATCAACATATTCAAGCAGAACATAGATGGATGCAGACAGAATGCATTTCAGAGATCTGCCAGAAGGCACATGGACATATACATGTGCGTATACACCATCTGTTTTTTTATTGGAATGCATCTCCCCATCCACTTCATCTTTGGAATCACATGTCTCTCTGCTATATTTTTACTAACTTGGTTCCATCCATCTCATTATTCTTTCTTCTGAATACCGTAGACATCAATCTTTTGAATAGATAATTATTCAGATACTGAGTGCTGGACATCATATCCACTTAAAGTTATGGGATTATGTTGGTACTTTATGGTGCCACAAAGATTGTAAGTTTTAACACAACGATTTCTGAGGATGAACCTTTGAAAACTTAAATGAGGCTCTCATGAAGAAGTTATCTAAGTCAACAGGTTCAAACTGCAGTAGATCAAATATTTGCTAATCAACTATGTGGAATAGCAGGGTTTACAGTATTACCACATACATGATTGTCCAGAAGTTAAAAACTGTTGGACTCAGTTTGGTTTCTTAGACAAACATCTATAGAACTGCAGGTTTCATATATTATTATTTATGCATATGAATATTTTTACAATTTCACAATGAGATTTGAAATAAAGCATTGTTTCTGTTTTCTATTAGCTACATTTCCTAGCGTGCTCTGCTGCTCATCTCCTTGCTATGCTGTCTCTCTCCAGTAATCTGTAATTCATGACCATTATTTCCATTTTAAAATCAAGTGATTAAAATCATCAAACATTCTATGCATCCATATTTCTGCCTCTGTCAATCTCTTATTTGTTTGATAGAAATGTGAAATCACTGCTGTCAGTTCTTTAATAAACATCAAGGTACAGGTAGTGGTCATGCGATCAAAATTTGGATGCTTGGCAATTAACTTATATTTATGACAGTTGCAGTGTCCTGGGGTCCTGACCCCCTTTTACGACCTTCTGACAAGCAGTGGGGAAGCCAGATTCACTTAACAACCATGTTACTAGCTTAACAACTGCAGTGATTCACTTAACAAATATGGCAAGAAAAGTCATAAACTGGGGCAAACTCACTTAACACATTTCTCACTTAGCAACATAAATTTTGGGCTCAACTGTGGTTATAAGTAGAGGACTACCTGTGTTAAAGGATCTACAGTGTCATAATGTATCAGCATAGCATATATGTGGATCCAAGCAGCATGACCGTTTGTAATTGACAGGTGGAAATTTTGTCAATGCATAGATAGAAAATGACACCATAAAGTGGTGTCCAAGATTTTTGGTATGGTACAGAGGGTGCTGATAATCACTGGGACCAATTTATGCCATAATCTTTAAATATTAATTTTCAGATCTTGATACTTAGTGATCTTATGATAGTAGTTCTTTGCCTTCTATTTTGCTATCCTCTGGTATTGCCACATCCATTATCAACACTTTCTTCTTTTCAACCAGTTATATCTGGTGTGTTATAAGCCTAGACTTTATCATTTCTGTATTTGAAAAATCCCACAATATTTTAACCTACCCCTTTTCAGCTATTTTTCAATTATACAAGTCCCACCAACTTTTCATTACTGGCACATGAAAATTTTTTACAGATACTCCAGGGAAACATTTTGGAGTCTGTGTTATGTCATTTTTTTACAATCACTTTGTGCAATCTTCTTCCTTAAACTACTGCTTCTGCTTCTTTGCACAATCTGCACTTTTTATGATTTCTTCAATTTCTGGCCTATTATTATGGTTGATTGCAGTCAGCCAGTTGTTTAGACCGGGTCTGACATTTTTATCCACCTGTTGTGTCTTTTCCAAGGATCTGGGATAGGCAGATGTCATTGTTTGACAGTGCTAAAGGTACCCTGGCAGGATGTGAGCTGTTCCAAGAAAAGCTTCGTTTTGCAATTAACTCTGATTTTGCCTATTATCATCAGTAATGGCATTAGCATTATTATAGCTAGAGACAAGTTACAAAGGCCGAAAGGAGGAAGCAAACTGCCCATTTGCCAGATATCTCTGTTTAAAAAACTGAGCAAAATTTTAAAAAAAAATAGACTGAAGGAACGGGCTCTAAGACCCGACAGAAGAGGGGATCTGGAGCATGCGTGGCAACGATTTGTGCAGCTGGCGGCTGCCTTTCGAAGAGCCGCCACTCAGGGCTTGGCAAGGAGGTGGGAGTTAAGAAATAGTTTGCAAGTGAAGTTCTCGCCTGCCCCAGCAGCAGCCTTTTCCCCTGGCCGGGCTGGAAAGCGCTAAGCCGGAAAGCTCCCGATTTTAAACGGAACTGCTTGTTGGGATTTGACTCCCGTTTCGGAGGAGGACGAGGAGTGTTTGCGCAGCCCATGTGGCGAGCGTGGTAGGTCCCTGGGGCTTTTTCTACATCTTTCTCCCCCCCCCCCGCGCATTGTCTACTCAGGAGTAGAAGCTCTGATACAAGGTAGCTCCGACTGGCTCTTGAGACGCGGTTCCACGCCGGTCGTTGCTGGCACCGGAGAGGGAAGGGGGAAAGCGTGGATTTGAGCCCTTAGTCGTGGCGGTCCTTGAGTAGCAGCATCTGCGAAGAAGGAGCCGATGACCAAATGGCCCAAGCGAGGAACTCCGCTGCCCCAGCCCTGCACTTCAGGAGGCTGGTCGGTCACCTTTCTTACTCGCTTGGCTCTTTTCCACCCCGACAAGTTAACCTCGCCTTTTCCTTTGACAGTCCAGCAGATCCGGGGATCACACCCTGCATCCTATTAAATCTGGAAAGCAAGGCGTGTTTTCCCCTTTCCTTGGTAAGAAAAAAGACCTCTTTTTTTGCCCCCCCCGCCCCTCCCCAAAATTGGCCATAGCGTGAAAGTGGAGAACTACTTTGTCTTGATCGCGCAACTTTATCACTGTCCTCGTTGTTAACGGGCGCGCTACCAAGGTCGTTAATGAGTAGTCAAAGGACAAACTTTTCCCACCCTTCCAAAGCAGGTGTAGTTATTCCCAGCAACGTTTCGGTGCAGAGGTGAAATAGGCACACGGAGAAAAAGAAAAACACAGTTCTGAGTAAATTAGGCACCGGTCAAGGCTGCCGTCCAGGGTTCTGTTGAACGCATGTCAGTTGGTTTCAAATTCCATCACGGTGCCGATTTTTTATTATTATTTACCAGTGTATGTGGGGGGGGATTGATCTTTGCTGTATTTTCAAACTCTCCAGATCTATTTCTGGCCCCATGGAGGAGGTTGAAGTAAGTAACAGAAGGTCTGATTAGTTTGCTAAGGTACTGCAGGGGAGAATTATTTCTTTTCCACAAGGCAACAGGTTTGATCTCGCATCCCCTTGTTTACTTTCGTTCAGCCTTCACCCAAGAGATAATCCTTTCTCTTCTTTCACCTCTTCTCCCTTTTTATTTTTATTTTTTCAGATTGTGAAAGGTTGCGGGAGTTAAGAAGAGGATGTAGCCAGTCTGAGAATGGGGCTTTTCACCAAGAGGAGATCACAATGGCCAGAGAAGATTCAGTGAAGTGTTTGCGGTGCCTGCTTTATGCCCTCAATCTGCTCTTTTGGGTGAGTTCTCACATCCTCTGATGGAGAGTCCGGGGGAACCAGCCTTGCTTCGATACCTTCCCCCAATAAATATCTTCAGATTTTGCACCAGGCAGACATAGTTGACTATACCTGGGGTTATTTCACTCTTTTTCTCCCAGAGGAAAAAGTGTTTGAAGAAGCAGAAAGTATTTTGAACATATAGTCAAACAAGCAAACAAATTTAATCCAAATCATAAGTGAAGGCTGCAGGACCTCTACCAAAAGTGAAATGACATTAAACTGTATATTTTGGTGTCACAGAAATAAGGGCAACTCTGGGCGGGAAGAATTATTCCCCCTCTTTTCCTGGGTTGGTGATCCCTCAAAATGATTGAATAATATTATCAAGATTATCCATTACAGCAGAAGTGGTACTACACTGTAGAAAACGCAATGTTGCACTGATAATAATTCAGTTTTGTTCCCAGACTACTTACCAGAAGTTATTACTGCAAAATAGATGGTACATGAGAGATACTTTTATGGATATACAACATGGACATTCAAAATCAGCTTGGGGATTCTGAAGCTGTGTTTACAATATAGACACTTAACTTCTATTCTTTTCATTAGATTTAGTAGACCTTGTGTATGTGTTTGTTATAATATATATGATGAGTTAGGTCTGAGAAACTGGAGATCACTTCACATAGGACATTTTGCTCTCTCCGAGGAGGATGGGTGGTTCGGAAATGTGAAAAATAAAATAAAAATAATTCAATTGGCATCTCCAACAAGAAGGGTATTTTAGTTCCTTGGGGTGGTATGCTAGTTACTGATATGGATTACCGGTGTATGGATTGTCTATTTCAAAATGCAGTGAGTAAATTCTATAGAGTTTAGATATTACCCCCAATTAACTGATTATACTGAAATCTGTTTTTGTTTCTAGTACATTTTAAAGTCAATTCAAGATGAGGGTTTAAATCCATAGCTTTAAAAGATTGTAACCAAAATAATATTTCTGATTGCGAAGAACTGTATGATAGAAATTATATATAAGTCTCATGAACTTCTAAAATGATCTGGATATGGCTACTTCATTGCAGGATCTCAAATGTATCTCAGTTCTCAAATGTAGATAAAGCCCAACCGGGTCAGGGTTAGGGTTAGGGTTAGGGTTAGGCCTACCTTAGCTAGGCAGCCTTTTAAATATGACACACTCTAAAGGAGAACATTGATGGGATTTTTATTCCAGTTATTACTATTTGGAAAGAAGATGGAACAGGCATGTACATAGGTTACCTGGTTCCATTTTTGTTATAATTATTTATAGTTTTACATAGGTAAGTATTAACTCCTGGAATGTTATTCAAATCTATATCAGTCAAAATGAAACAGAAATTAATGTTCCATTTGATATATCAAACCTCCAATGTGGGCATTTGAATTGAATTAAATACTTTATCTGACCAAGTGTAATTAGACACACAACAAATTTGTCTCTGGTACAAAAGACATTAGATAAAACCCTGTATTTCTGTATATCTGACTTTTTTTCCTGGCTTTTTGGGGGGGAAGTATGCTGGAATTGATATTTTAGTAATTTTAGTGTCAATTTTGTTGTGATTGCTCTATAGCCTGCTTTTATGATACCTGAGGAGAATATGTTAATTTAAAAATTGCTGAGGCAGATCTCTGGCTAATAAACACATGAAAGTGTAATTAATACTAAGAGCAATTAGAAAATAAAATATTGTTCTTTTTAGCTATGTGTGAAGGTCAGCAGCTGCTGCAGTATATTTAATGAACATTAATAAGCTTTGTGGCTTGGCAGAGGCACTCTTGTATTCATACCCTGCACCATGCCATCAAAAATATTATGTATCTACAATTACCGTATATAGTTAAATTCGATGGACAGAGTTCACCAAATAACTGATGTTATTCTTGATGTTTTTTATATCTGCTTGTTGTATAATATATTCATTAAGATGATTGGCACAAGTTTATCCTGGTATAGTAAGTTACTTTACTTGTCCTAAAGCATTATACTTTGTTTATATTTATGAACTGATTTCAGAATATTTTATGTAGATTCACTATTTAAATTAATGGCAAATATTCAAAGTATTTTTAAAGCATGCTGTGAGATTGACTTTTACCCTTACTTATTTCAGAGTTGAATATTATGGCATTAGCAGTGAAAAGATTTTGATAAACCAACTATATACTTTTTTTCCTTATAAAGAAACCAATAGCCCACTAAAATGAATGGTCTTCCTTTTAATAGAATGCATTGGAGACCAAATACTTCAGACATTAGTAGTTCTTCTGCATAGGGTGCAAGATTTAGGTGGCTAGACCATAGTTATCTTAGAGCAGGGCTGTCAATCTCCCGGCCCGTGGGCCAGATGCGTCACATGCTGGCTACGCCCACGACCGGTTTAGCGAAGGGTGAAAAAGTCCCAATATGTCATGTGACGCCGCCGTGACGATGTGAGTTTGACAACCCTGCCCTAGAGCCTTGGACAAAGACATTTATTTGTTTGACCCTGATTATTCATGCCAGTAAAAGAGGATGAAGAAACATTTTAAGGGTATAAAGATAAACATGAACATTGAATCTCAGGTTTTGCATTAGAACAGGATCATGAAAATCTTTTAAGGCCAAGAAACACATTATGACAATTAGGTAAATTAGGTATGAACAGCACAAAGAGATGGTTAAGTATGTTAAGATTATTTGTTCACTAATCACATTTTGAATATTTCAATTTTAGGTTCTGTTAAGTAGAAGAGAAGGTCTTCTTCATTCCCATATAATTTTCCTCAGTAATGGGGTGCAGATTCACCTGGAACTTTAACTCAGAAGCAGTGTTAATTGTGGTTCCTTAACTTTTGTTTTATGTACCTTAAATGGCTAGGTTGAGCAAAGGATTGAAGTTCACAGATCTCCCCATTTAGCTTCATTCAGCATAGGGACATGACACTACTACTCAGCACTTCTTAGGTTCTTCTAGAAAAGGAGGCCCATTTGAGTGCATTTTGCCCAGAGACTCCCAAAACTGGGGACCAGTCCTGAAGGCTTTAGATTAAGGATACTACAAAACCAAAGAATAACACTGGCTGGCCCCCAACAATATATGAGCTTCTAGAAGGATTTGATGTAATCCTAAAATGGCCTGAAGTGATTAGGGTTAATTTTAACATAATAGGAAGAGGAAATGATCAAATAATGATTACATGATTAAATGTACTAAATATTTAATATATCTTAGTTACAGTTAAATTAAAAAAAATAATTTACAGTTAAATTTCCGTCTTAGTTTTGCCTATTGATCTTTCAAAAGAAACTTGGGAATACCTGTCAAATGCCAAGTATTTCCTTTGGCCCAGAAAAAGCTCAATCCATTAACTAGGGATGGTAGTCAGAATCCAATCATCTGTAGAATACTTGCTCTATCGGGAAAGGCTTTTACATGGGTGGTGTGTGTGTGTGTGTGTGTTCTGCTTGGCTTCAGTCAAAAAAATAAGATAGCCAGAGATGAATCTGTTCAAGAAATTCCTTGTTAACAATTGTCTGTTCAGGCAGGCCTGAACTTGATGTTTCAAACTAGTCTTGTTCGCTTGCTTGTTTTAACCCAGGCTTGTTACAGCAGGTTTTCAGAAGACAGTTGTTTTAGGATTCATTATAAAGGAAAGTTTGGTTTCTGATCTTTCCAAGCCTATAATATAGTGTTTATAGGCAATATAGGCAATTCTCAAATTGTAAGTAAAATGTTTCAGAGCTGGACTTTGTTCAAGCAACACATTCAATTTTGATCTTAAAGAGGATATTGGAAGACACAAAAGGGGCTTCCTATAACCAAGGCTGTAATTTTTCAGGCAGAAGCTCACAAAACCAACAGAAACTATCTGGGGGAAAAAGAGCAAAATAAAATGACATACAGTTCCATGCAATGCAGAAACAATAAAGATATATTCAAAATACGTCATGTCTATAAATGTGGGATTTGATGGTGGCAGCAAGACAAAACCTGTGGCTCAAAGCTTAGGATATCCTGTACTAGTGATTGTCAAAAGCTAGAAATAAGCAACAAAGCACGAGCAAGTTATGCTGAATAAATAATTGAGATATGTCTATAATCAGTTATGTATCTCAGCATTTGGAACTATCCAGTGGCAGGGACAGGGATCTTGACCCTGCCTAATTATTTACTTAAGAGGATGTCCTGCCTTTCCTGGAGGGAAGGCCAATCATCCTTTCAGGAAAAGAGTCAGCATTTTTTAAATAGCATTTACATTCTCTTAGTAAAAAAAAAATAAAGTGCAATATACTATCCCACTACTATCTTTAAGACTTATCACTGGATATATTTCTCAATCAGAATGTAATTCTGTCTAATTGGTTCATTTGCTATATCAGTGAACATTCTCTCTACCAACTAATTACTGGTTGCTGTTATTTTAGGAACAGATCACATAAAATCTCCTATGTAATCTTAGCATTCCTAGTGTCTTAACCAAGAATCTGAAACATTTCTGTCATATCTGAAAGGCTGTTGCTTAAGCTTTGGAAGTAGCTTTTAGTGTTAAATTATTTCCTTGAATCATGCTAATGTAAAACACATTCATATATTAGATGTCCAGAAGGCTATAAATTTCCTTTAAGTTTTACTGTATGTTTCTGGGAAAGCATATAAATGCCATATTTTTTACAAGTCCCAGATCATGCACACTGTCAAGTCGACACCAAACACATTGATTGATTCTCTTCTTCCTCCCATGTTCAGTTCTTTGCCAGCTATGGAAGGAAAAACATAGGTGCTAAAAATGCCATTCTGTTTTCTGCTGTGGCAGCTCTGCAGAATAATGCATTTGAATTTGGCACAAAATTGCAAATCCTTATATCCTCCAGATGTTTTGGCTGTGACTCTGATTATTCCTGCTTGTCAGATTTGCCATCATGTCCTTTATCTGCTACTTATTTGTTTTCTTTGTGTTGTTTGAATTGTTGTGGAATTTTAATTTTATTGTTACATTATGGAGTCAGATGGTGCCCAATTAAATTAAATTATGGGAACTATTATTCAAAACATTTGGCAGATGCCAGGTTCAGGAAGGATTGAGGTTCAGGAAGGATTGAATTAGCACACAAGGGCATTAACACTGAAGAAGACACAATGTT
>JANHJO010004760.1:268052-288828 GCA_032468235.1 Pseudoxyrhopus heterurus | reverse complement strand
CTGAAACTTAAGTTAAAGAGGCAATCTATACTGCCTCCAAAGAAAAGCTCCTTATAAAAGTATTCCAACTTTTCCCATACCCTACTTATTTTTCAGTAAGAAATTTGGAGGATGATTTACCCAGTTAACCACTGAAATAAATGAGAATAAGGCTTACTTAACTTTGCTTAGACTTTGTACTTAGTGTTGTGGAAATATATATTCATGTATGATTTGGCTCATTTGAATACCACGGAAGTATCTCTTTTGTAGGAATTTTTCTATGGATCATCTGCTACTTTTTCATTTGAATGTGCATATTTGAGGGGGGGAGACTAGTAGATGCCTAGCAGCATATAATTTGTATGGAAATTCTTTTCTACTATTTCAGTTTTGTAATCAGGTCAGTCATAATGCTGCTTGGAGAAACCATGATTTGTTACAGAATAACCAGACAACAGCTACATCTGTATCTTCATCTTACCCTTCTTCTCTACTAAACATAGCTTAAAAGAGAACCTCATAGTTTGTTGAGTTTTTCAGTCTCCAAGAAAGAAGATGTAATTTAAATACAGTCTACAAATTAGGATTGTAAATGACAGTTTCAATTTTAATTTGCAAATCAAGATTCTAGAAAGTATGCAAAAAACATTTTCCACTTTAATCACCATGGGAAATTGTAACTTAATAAAACTGTGATTTATTAAACCCAGAGGTTTCCTTGCAAGCTGAGCATGCAAAGAGGCAGAAAGGGAAAATGAAGAACCAAAGATTGATCTCATGACAGTACTTGTATCTGCACTTTTGATTTTGTAAGTACACAACATGGATTAGCTGATCAATAGGTTAAACAACAGGTTATTTTGAAAAAAACCTTTTTTCCCCTTCTACTTAGAGAATATGCATGGGAGCCAATCCAAATTGGGATTCTGATGTAGGAAAGAAAAGAGATTAAACTATTTGCTCTTGCAATATTTTGATTTGAACATCTTGAGCTCAAAAAGAGGTTCAATAGATAACTTTAATAAATTACATTTTGGCAATTAAAATGGAAAAAATGAGAAACAATTTTCAACCACAGCAGAAATCAAAAGCTATGAAGAGATATTCTGATTCCAATTAGGTTCCTTGTGCATAGGCCACATGAATCTGCTAATTTAATTTTAAATGAATATCTAAGTTTATCCTTGTTTATGCAATTAAAGATAGCATCTTTATAGATTGCAAGAACAAAAAGTTGCAACTATTTTTCAAGCTGAATACTGGGGTGGCTTAAATTCCCACGAGACAACTTATTTATTGAATTCTAAAAAGTATCTTACTGTATTTTATATGTACTGTGGAATTAATTTTTTCAACTAGTTGTATTACTTTTCTGCATTTTATAAGCAGGCAGTTGAAATTATTGTGTCTCCTGAGAGATACAGTCTGGGTGTCAAAATTAGATATCCCCCATTGTTCTTTGCAAACTGAAAACAGAAAAGGACTGGGCTGAAGCAAATGTTTGGGAACTCTAGCTCTTAAGTGATTGACCATGTGCCTAATCTCTCAGGCATGATGCATTGAACTTGTGAAGTTTTTATTCTTACACAATTCCCATCAGTAGCAGCAAAGGATGAAAGTGCCAGGGATAAATGGAAGCTTGTACTCTTGTGATTTTTAAATAGTCCCAGCTTGCCCTGGACTTCATTTTGGGCAAGGAAGACAAAGCCATTACTGTCATATATTTTATATTGTGTTGTTCATTCATTGATTCATTAAAAGAATTGTCCTCTAATTTTCTTTTGGCTTTTAATGGGATTTAGCTGTTAAGGTTTTTTTTTCCTTCTAACCAGGGATTTATTATGAACCTAGAGCTACCTGCAGCGTATTTCTTGGACACTGCTTTGCTAGCCTTTAGGTAAAAGAGATTTGTTTTCTTAGGTAGCTGAGTAGATTCTGCCTTTTTGAACTTCTTGTAGACCCCAAGAATCACAGCCTGCCATACTGAAATTATTGAAATCAAAGATGGCTAGTCAGGCCAACATGCCATCTAAAGGCATTTTCACTTTGCTTATAAAGAGCAGTCAAGGAGAAAGTTGATAAAGAGTTTGGCAACAGCTCCAATTTGCTATATTTCCTGTTTGGCCATACTAATATACAGTTTCATTGCACCTACTGAAAAGTGCAAATAGATGTAGGTGTAGATTATGCATAAGTATTATACTGAGCAGAAAGTTTCCATTTAAATGTTCTTAGGTTCATAAAACTAGAAAGCAAGTGTTCTGTATATCCCATAGACCTATGCAATGTTTTGGATCTGATCCTTTAAATGATGCTTTGGAGTATGTGGGGATATGAATATATTTTCCTGTAACTCTTGAAAGCATCAGTGTCTTTTCTCAGGATCATATAACAATTATGCCCTCTCATGCTTCAAAGTATTTTTGTGTAAACTATCAGTTATTTTGATTGTCCAGAACAGAATTTACTCTTGAATTCCAAAGTTCCAAAGATACGGTACTATGTAACTATATATATGAAGAATAACATTGAATTTCAAGATAAATTTTACTCAAGGGTTTTCTGCATTCATTCAAGATCTTTTGACATATAAGCAGGAACAAAATTCTCGGTGAATGAGGTTATTGCAAAACCAGTTTCCCATTCAAGCATGCAGATGTTTTATTTAAGTACTCCTCAGACCTCTGATTTATTTAGCAAAACACATCTTGTTATACTATTCTTCTGAAACACAAGACACATTTCAACTTCCCCATAGTAGAAAAAGAAAAACACGTTGAATTTTTTGTGTGACACACAGAAATAATTACATTTAATTTACAGTACAGATGCATTTTACACAGTCGCAAGTCATTCACTACAAAAAAAAACAGCATTTAAATCACCTAAAACACTGAAAGAATGTTTAGCTTCTGCATTTCAGAGAAAACAGTAGTAGCTGTGTGATGGGTGGCTAGCATTATGCAAAATTTTACTGAACACGAGCAGAGGAGTCAAGACAAACATAGTGCTAGACTGTATCCTGTTCTCTAAGTACTGATATTCCAGCTTTCCCATTTATGCTCTCAAATAAAGCATTGCCCAAGACTAACTTTTTAAATCCCGGAATGTCAGAACTGGCTTATAAAGCTCCTAATTTAGAACAGAGTTGGCCTTGACTGAAAAAAAATATGGGAAAAGAAAGAGGTAGTAGTAAGGCTGTGGTAGCCATAAATCAGTAATAACTTATGCACAAGCTAGGGGGATAGGTGGAACCTCTGTGAGACATGAAGTTTGGACACCACTCCATTGCTGTTTGTGGCCTGAAATTCAGCAGGTCAGTGATAAAATCTGTTTCTGCGTACAGCTCACCAGGAGCTGTCTGTGGCTGTCAGTTTCTGTCTGCAAAGTAGCATCCACAAATGTAATGAATGTACCCAGTGATATTTCAAGAGAAGAAACTGGTGAAAATTGTATTTAGTATTTGGGTATTACTAAAACCCAAAATTCATATAGCATAAAGTACAAAGAGTGAGTTAGTAACAAAAGATATAGCTGTGAGTAGAGATTTTGAATTGTTGTTTTCCTCTTTATTAACATCCATTGCACATGTGCACGTCTTTCATGGTGAAACCAAGGACTCCTTCACCATGTAGCATGCCTTATACAAAAAGTCAACACAGAAATCAGCAGGAGCAAAGATCATCAAAATGGGGGAAACTCTGCTGTGGAAGAAAAGTTAAACAGTAACTTAAAATATTCATTCATGGAAGAATAAAATAGGTAGTCCTGGAGTTTGGAGAAAATAAGGGCATTACACTGCAAAACAGAACATTCAATAGAATCACTGTGTGGCAAGGACCTCAAATGCAAATTGATATTAAAATAGTGATTATAATAATTTTTTATTCTTTACTAAGAATAAATAACCAGAAGATGGAAAGGGAGGATAAAAAATGATTTTTTTCACCTTGAACCTACCTCGTGGCTACATTTTTATAGGAAGTTGGCATGGAATATATTAGCCAATTTTAGAACCAGATGCTGCAGTAAAAAGTGTCAATGTAATAAAAATAATTGCATGGGTGCTTCTATACTGCTGTGGCAATGTAGCATTAAATACTATATTTCCTCTGAAACAGTCCAATTGAAAGGCATACTGCTCAAAGTGAAAGAGGTTAATTGCTATTGCTATAAGATGTTGTATCCATTTGTATTAGTTCTTGTTTGGGCTGGTCTCTGAGAAAGCCACTACAGATTCTATTGCAGTTTTGCCTTTTTACCTACCCCCTGGTTTTCCAGGGGGAAATCACCCCTAAATAATGCAACTAGACCAGGAAAATCCATTCATAGTTATGGAGTGGATACCTTGCCCTAAGGTCTGTTCCAGTACACTGCAGAAATGAGATGCTTTGTGTTGTATCATTGGTCACATAAAGAATACAAGTGTTGCAGGTAATTTAAACTAGATTGTTTAGAAACGGAGAAGAACGGTCTGATCACCAACATCCAATGTATTACCCAGTCCTCAACCTATGGCCACAATTGGGACCAGAACTTCTATTGTTAAGCGAGATGGTGAGTTGTTTTGATATTTTTTGTCACAATTGTTAAGTAAATCAATGTGGTTGTTAAGTGAATTGTGATGAATCTGGTGTCCACATTGGCTTTGCTTATCAGAAGCCAGCTGGGAAGATCATGGGGAATCACCTGACCATTGTAAATTCATGACAGTGGGGTGACTTTGGACCAATCACTCTTTCTCTCAGTCCAACCCACCTCACAGGTCGCTATGTGGAAAATAGGAGGAGGAAGAAGCATTAGATATGTTCTCCATCTTGAACTATTTATAAAAAATAATAAATATGGGAGAAAAATAAATAAAAATAAACACAAATAAATAAATGGTGGTTGCCAGGTCCACATATTTTGATCACATGACCATGGGGACTGTGAGAGAGTTGCAAGTGCGACAATTGGTTATAAAGTCATTTTTTTCAGCACCATCATAACTTTGAATGGCGATTAAATGAATTATTGTAATTTGAGGACTATCTGTATAATTTTTAGTATTACACCAATGAAGACATTTATAGACATTCTTCCATACCTCAGGTAAAGACACTGCTCAGGTTAAATACAATTTCATATTGGCCCATATATCAATTCCTTTAGAAAGTCTTTCCAGATTTGGTTACATTTTATCAACTGCTTTGTATAAAGTGAAATAATAGGAAATTATCACATTCCTAAACAGATAACAATAACTGAAGAAACAGTTGAAGAAAGTTGGGTTTTTGAAACAGTTTTTGAAAAAACAGCATTTTAAAAATCCTTTAGATAGTGAAACAAAAAGACTACATGATAAAATATATGTACCGATCATATGGTAATACACTCTTATAGTTCTGATCTAAATTAAACTGTAATCCATTTTAGAATATTGGACATCCACAAAGGGAGATACTTAAAAAAGTAAAGATGGAACTAATCCTGCAATAGCCTCTCATGCAAAAAAGGGGCAGGCCATGATGATGTAGTCACGGTGGCCATCTTGACTTTTTCAAACTCTACTGTGAGTGCCCCTGTTAAGCTATCTGATCCAGTGCTTCAGAACAGATTTAACAAACAGATTTATGTAATCTTCAGCAAATCTTATCTGCATGACTTCCAGTGCTTAGTTTATCCAACATCATTACATAACAGTTTCAGAAGACTTTACTGCTACACCATGTTAGTTTTATATCAGATGTCAGCTATATTGTAACATCACATTAGGAAGACTTAATTAGTTCAGAAAAGATACACTATAGAATGGTGCTTATAGATCAAGGTTTTTTTTTAAACACATATAGGAAAATTCTTCATTCAAAGGAAAACAACATGTAACGAAAAGCGAAGTTTGGCTTTGAAGAATTGTAAGATAATGGAAAAACGAAAAAGGTTGACAGAATTATTGTTGGCCTTAAATGATTAAAACATTAAACTTTTTCATGTTACATAATGTATTGATTATCAATGTGGGATTTTATTTTATAGCTGACTTTGTGCAGTTATATAAATAAAAGACTGATTCCTGATACAACAGATGTATATTGAATTATTGCAGTTGTAACAGTACCGAGGAAGCAAGGGAAAACAATCATAAATACTAAACTAACTGAACACCTCAAGTTCACTAATGTGTGTTTTGAGTATGAAATTTTTCTCTCCCCATCCCACCCCTCTCCAGCAAATTATTTGTACACCATGGAACATTAACAATCAGTTTTTATAAGTGCACAGAAATGCCCCTTTTTTACAGTAAAATGTTATCATGCCTAGTCTGAAGTAAACAACAGAATTAAATTCAGATCACAGCTCCAAAGAATTTTCACATGCATATGAGTTGTTTCTTTCAATCGGTATACATACTGGATGAGCCATTTCTCTCTCTTTGAAGTTAGCTGATTGATGAGTTCATGGTTTATCAATAGGAAAAAAGAGAACACGTTATCAAAACTGGGTCCATCCTTAATTTTGCATTTGGCTGGAAAATAAACTGTCTGAATGGTGGTATGTATCTTTGTTTTTGTTTTTTTAAGGTATTTTATTAAAAAGATTCTTTTCTACATCCCCATGGTAAGAAGAAGCTTTAATGGGAGACATTTCATTGTGCTCATACAGTAAATGAAAAGAGTCACACAAGAGTTTATTCCAGAAAAGGTCCAATTCATATAGAAATTCCATTTGGTTGTTCACTGCACACAGTTCAATATTGAAAACTTCGAATACTTTGTATCTCTGGAATCCTTCCATTATCTGTGGCTGTTCTGTTTAACCCAGAGATATATCCTTCCTTCTTCTGAATCTTGACAGCTACTCAATGGTCTTTATTCTACCTGTTTTATAAAGCAGATACTCGGACGATGTTTCCTCCTGAATACTCTGGAGAATCCTGTCTATTGTCTCCTTCCGGGGTAGTCACAGGTGGTGTTGGGATGCTGATTATTGCTGTGGTTACATAAGGCTGCTCACAGTTTAGTTTTACACACTCTTCCATTTTGGCATTTAAACTGGATCGACTAGAGATGAGAGAACAATAAATAGAAACAAATCATGTAAACATTCCATCTGCTTTAGGGTTTTATTCAATTCTAGTATGTCAGAAAATAATCCAAGATGCATGTTGGTCAGGTCACATATACAGAAAACTTTATATTATTTGTTTATTTAGATTCTGCCTTTATTATTTTTAGAAATAACTCAAGGCAGCAAACATACCTAATACTTCTTCATCCTTTTATTTTTCTCACAACCCTGTAAATTGAGTTGAGCTGAGAGAAAGTGGTTGTTCCAGGGGCATCCAGCTAGTTTTTCATGCCTAAGGTGGGATTAGAACTCAGAGTCTCCTGGTTTCTAGCTTAGTGCCTTAACTTCTAGATCAAACTGTGATGCTTACTGTTTCTGAATAACCTTTTCTTACATCTTCTACATTTACCTAGCTCAAGTGGATAGATTTGGAAGTGCCAAATGAATTTATTGTTTTGGAATGGAGCTTTTTAAAAAAATCAACTCATGTATAATATTGATCCATAATGAAATTAAGAAACTCATGTTAGCTTCAATTACACAACAGCTTACAAACCAACATAGCTTTGAATAAAGCTAGACATCATATTTAGAGACTGAAACTCAGATGGACATGCACTCAGATGAAATGAAAGTTGGACAGGTTATTATGTTGAACTATCAGTTGTAAGAAGAAGTCTGACTATATAAATATTGAGATGCCTATTTAAATAATCATTTATAAACTAACTTCTACTAGTTGTGTTGTAGGAATGTAATTCCCAGCCTGTAATCACAAACTAAATTGGTGTTCGGAGGTAGAAATCATTCTCATTTTCATTAGATTCAAGGAACATTTTCCCAAATAAGATTTTCTCAGTGCAGTATTTGCTCTGTCCTGAGTGATTGTCGCCTAAGAAACACAATACATTTCTGTCTTCTTGAAAAATCATTTTATCCTTGTGAAATTCATGGTGATTTGCCATAACGAAATCATCAAATTTCATTTATAATAAAATATAAATTGGAAGATATAATGAAAAAAGTACTGCCAGAAAGGCTCAACATTTTACATAAAAGAATCATGTAATGAATATTCATATTAAAGAAATTCATTCACTTCTACCCTACAATTTAAGCATGAAAAGACTTTTTCTAGAATGCTTTAAACATAGCTTGACAGTTTAGCACCAGCAGTTTAAAAGGTACCCACCAAATTCCTAGATTAAATACATTTTCAGCCAGTTTTTAATTTTTTAAAATTATGCTTTCTTTACCTTTATTTGGAGGCACCCGTGTCACAGTGGATGATGCTTTCCCTTGTAGTAGAGGTTATTATTTGAAACACAGCAAATACAAACAATCATGTATACATCTTGCTAATTTCTTGCCCTGGCAAATTTGAACATTTTATCAATTATACCAATCTAGAAGTCCTTTTACAACTGAAGTACCTGTTTGACAGAGGTGTTCTTTCCATGCACCTGATCTGAATAGTGCTGAGTTCTTGGACACTACTTGGATGGCTACTGATTATGTTGGTGTTCGGGATACGGAATGTCTTTTTATGTCGTCGAGAACAGCAAGAGCTTGTCATTCCTTGTTGAGAAGAAAGAGAAGGACTATGGCTAGCTTGCCGGTTGACTGTAGAAACCTCCATACAGCTTTCTTCATAGGTTTGCTCATCCACAAAGTCATGATTCTGGCCACAACATAGACAGAAAAAGCAGCATGAATGACATGGTAGCAGTGACTTATGCAAGGTACTCCTATTTCACTAGTAGCAATTTTTAACTGTAGTTATAAGCTATGTTTTTTTAAATTTTGTTCTTGCAAGGCCATTCTTAACAAGAAGTCAGAGACCAAATACTACTGAGAAAAAATGCATGGCATTTCAGGTTAATGAATGGAATTTCCTTCCAAAGCACAACAACCCCTCATAGCTACTAACTGGATTTGAGCAAATCTTAGGGTTTGAATTTCTTAAACTTAACACTTAGAGCAGGGGTGTCAAACTTGTGGCACACAGGCCAGATGCATCACTCGCTGGCCATGCCCATGCCCAGTTTAGCAAAGGGGAAAAAAGTTGCGATACATCACGTGACAACGCCATGACAATGCAAGTGTGACACCCCTGACTTAGAGTAACAAAAGCAATTACTTTTAAAATGAACTGAGTCTCAGAGGTGGCCTGAGATATGTAGAATTGCTATTAAAAATTACTAATACCAATATATTACCCACAATAACACCAATTTAGGTCCTCTGGTTCACTCCAAGCTGCATATTTTGGATCCTGATGACAGCTTGCCTGAGATATTGTAGATAATTAAAACAATAAAGTAATGTATCTGTGCTAATCATGCTTGATCTCAAAGATGAAGGGGAGAAATTGGGAGATGAAAAAAAATATTTGAAAAGAAAAACAATACTTTCTCCTGTGTCTTACTCTAAGAAAACAAAAATAAACACAAGGATCAGAGGTATTTTTTGAAGTTATAGAATGATGAAATTTAGCACCATGAAGATATATTAAGGTCTGATCACCACTAACCCACAATTCTACAAAAGAGCAGGTGATACCTCAACAAAGGAAGCCACTTGACCTAATTTCAAAGAGCAAATGGAAACCATACCATTTAAAACAATATAAAAACTAAACGAAGGCCCAATATAGATAGGATCTAGTGTTTTAATCTGATACAGATAAAAATTAATAGCAGCAGTACAAATATTAGAAACATATAGTTGATTTCAAAGTTTACCTCCCTTCAATTGAAGGAAACTTTTTCCAAGTCCTTCTTTTAGATGAACAGGATGTTGAATCCAACCCAACAATTTGTCATCAGAACTGGCAGAGACAGCCTGAGCAGTTCAGGATTCCCACTCCTAGTGTGACATTCCCAATAATCAACACAACTGCAACAAATGCCTACACTGATCTGTTCTCCCTCTTTTGGCATTTCTTCCAGATATCAGACACAAGAAATATGAAAAGAAGCAAGATGCAATATATACTTTTGACTGCTAAACAATGACTGTTGGTGAAGCTCAGTGACAAAATGTGTGGGTCACTATGGTTTCTTCTTGGCTGCCCATGTGTAAATGGAAAAATTGGCATAGTATAACCAAAGCATGGACCAGTTCTTAAAGCAATAAGATCAACCAACATAATTTTTGTTTGTTTTTACAGATCACAAGGAGGCTGTCAGTTTATCATCTTACCGTGGTTTTTTCCAGACAGTGAAGCAGATGGTGGTGCTGGATTTCAAAGGACGAACCAGATTTTCTAACAAAGGCCTCTTGTTCTTCACCACATAGCTGTTGATATATTGAATGTTACATTATTCTCATTTGTGAAGGAATGGGCTTTAAACTGAATTCTTGTCTTTAAAAAGAGCCAACCACTACAATCGTCTATCATGGAAATATTAAATATCATAAACTTTCTTTTTTTAAAAAAAAATCTGATTCAGAGGTTCTTTTTAACCAACTTGATATAAAAGTCGAGACAAGTAAGTCACTGTACGTTTCAACATGACATTGACCATCTCAAATCAATCCTTAGTGGTTTTTAGACAAGCGAACTTTTCCCAATCTGATGTCCTCCAGATTGTGGGAATCAACCTTCCATGCCATCAGGGGATTAAGAGAGTTGAATGGTTCAACAGTTTTGGAAGGGAACTCCCTGAGGAAAAAAATTAATAAACATTATTGCATTTGTCAGTTTATATCAATGGGGCCAACAAATGCAGGATGAAAGCACTGATGTGAGAGATCCAGAAAAAAAGCAGCCATTCAGTGAAAAGTCGGACATGATTAATGTCAGTGCTATAATGAATAGAACTCTCTAGAATAATCCTGGGGAAGTTCATAGTATTTCAATGAATAACAATAACAAGTAAAATGTTAATTCTAATTAACTATTGAAAATATCCTGCCACAGTTTAAATGTGTGAAGTAATTAAATCTTGTTTTCCTTTCCTTCCCCCCCCCTCTTCTAGGCTGTCCTTCCGTTTGAATGTTCTTGTCAATAGGCGTGATTGTTTGTCATTTGAACTTCATTGCTTTAAAAGTTTTCTATGCTGGATTATAGGAGAAAAAGACATTTCTGCCATTCAACACCAAACCCATATCAATATTGCCACTCTCTGCCAAATAGCATCTTAGAAAGTGTACAAAAATCAGTATAGCAGCAGCAAGCAATAAAACCTTGTTAAATAAATGAATTCCTGAAGATGAGGGAACAACTGAGCCACACTTAGTAAAGGAAATCATTCTAAGACTTGTGCTAATAAAGGACTGGTGTTTTATTGTTGTTGGTGGTGGTGCTGCTGCTGCTACTTCTGCAGGCACCTACAACTCTAATATTTTTTAGGCAGCCTAAGAGAGTGGTTTAGTTAACTAGTTAGCTAACTTTTGGATTTCTACTACATTCTGCTTGCTATGAGAAGTCCTCAATTTACAATCGCTATTGGGACCAGAATTTCTTTTTCTAAGCAAGGCAATTGTTAAGTGAGTCACAGCCAATTTTATAACTTTTTGCCACAGTTGTTAAATGAATCACTAAAGATGTTAAGTGAATCATGAAGTTGTTAAGTGATCCCAGCTTCCCCAATTGACTTTGCTTGTCAGAAGCTAGCTGGATAGGTCACAGTTAGCAATCACATGGCCCCAAGATGTTGCAAGCATCATAAAAATCTGCCAGTTGCCAAGCGCACAAATTTTGAACATGTGACCAAATGGATGCTGTGATGGTCAGAAGGACAAAGACCAGTCATAAGTTACTGTTTTCCATGCTGTTTTAACTTTGAACAGTCGCTAAATGTATGATTGTAAGTCAAGGACTACCTGTGCTCTTTACTATTTCCTGCTCCATGGATGTACTGGACAAAACCCCCCGCCATGCACAGAGTATGAAATAAAAGCCAGAGGCGATCCATTAAGGGATCAAGAGGCAAAGAGAGTTTGAGCTGAACATTCCTCCAATATAAGAGAGCTTAGAAGTTACTTAGTCAAAATTTGAAATCTCTTCGAAACAAAAAACCAGAAGTGATTTATGGTGGAGGACAGAATATGTGAATTTTGTGTGTATGCGTGCGTGTATCTTTGTATAGACATATATGTGTGGCAAGGTAAATAGCCCTTGGAGGACAATTTTAGACCTATGGGAACTGCATGACAAACTCACATTCTCCATCATACATTAATTTGACTTTGCAGGTCCCAGAAACTCAGCTGGGACATCTTGCCTGAACTGGACTTGCAAAGCTCTTGCTAGTTAAGAGCAATTACTCCTTCTCCTGCCTGAGGGTGACTGTCATGGTATATTGGAAGGCAGCCTGACATTTTCGGATATGAAACAGACAAAAGATTGCTAGGCTATTATTAAACAAATGGTGTTTCTGGATATAGAACACAGATGCTCGTTACCTGCAGCTGGTTACTGAGGAAGCCATTTCTTTTGCTCTGCATATAAGCATTTGCACTCCCACTCTTTGCAGCACGGATCCTTGCAAGCCGGGCTTTCTGGGGCGGGGAGGGGGAGGAGGAGGAAAGAGAAAGAAGTGTCACTTGCTTTTATAGCCCTCATATTGTTTTCAAAGAAAGGTAATACAGCTAATTGAAAAGATTTCTCGTGAATACCCAAGCTCTCTAATCACCAAAGGGTCTCTTTCAACTGGCTCTCCAGGTGCAACGTCTCACATTTCCAATGCAAATGATCAAGAAGCATTCATTTCTCAGCAGGCAACAGCCCACAAGAACAATGCATGGGCTTTGAGTCCATTTACACCTTTTCACATTAGACAGATCGTTTCCCCATTTCTACAGTCAAGGTAGAAAATACCTGGAGAAGAGGAACCCTGCTGTCCTATCATTTTACTTGCACCGTTTCTGAGACCGCCATTAAAAAAAAAGTGGACAAGATGAGAAGGACCTGGAGCTGTTCAACTGCAGAGAAGTGTCATATGTGGTGATTCAGAAAAGTCTGATTTGTACAACCCAGTGAGAACCAAACCGATGGTCCTCTGTTTATCTGCTGGGAGGGGAAATGTTGAAAGCAGTACGTAGCATAGAATGGTTTAAGTTACTTTTTTGGATGTACTCCAGGGTACTAAAGAATTTGAACAAAGACTTCTCAAATTGTCTCCTTTGATTTGCCACTATCAAGGGAATCCAGTAATTTCCATCTTGAAGCAGAAACAACAGTTATAATTAATACATGGAAAATATCCTCTCTTCTTATTAGGCCAGAGAACACCATGAAGAAGTAAAAAGCCTCTGGACTGAGAAACGACAATCTAAGGAAGTCATGCTAAATTAAACTCCCAAGTTCTCTCTCTTTTTACTTCATTTTCTTTTCTTTCTTTTTTTTTTAAAGACTCTAATGCCACAACAGAATAAGTGGCTTTGTATTTTGTCTTAGGTGCTGAAACCTTATGAAACAAATCCTTTTCGAGCAAATAATGGTACAACTCTAATTAATCTACTCTATGTCCAGTTTGGACTTTCTCTCTTGCAATTAGAAAGATGAGGGACATTTCGTGTATTACATTTCACTTTACACCGTAATTATAATAAAATCATTTAAAAGCAATCGTAACATTGGGAAAGGCAGGGCACATTCTCAAACAAAAGGGACTCTCTTGGATTACCTCCTTTGCTTGATAAGGAACACTCTATTTTAATACATCAATAGGATAAAGTTTTGAATAATATTTCTTTTGTTCCTAAGATACAATGAAAGTTTCCTTACAGAGTGTACTGGATGGTTCTGAAGATGCTTAATTAACTTCAATTACGTTACAAATATAAAGTGGTGCAGAAAGCAATGATAAACATTCTTTGGGTCTCTCTCTGGATTTAGACATAATAACTCTATACACACATGTTCATCTTTGGCTAGTTCATTCATACTGCATTCTGAATTTGTCTACAGCAAATACATTGTATTAGATACGGTGGTAACCTCGAGTGGTCTTACAGTAGCGAAGGTGGAGCTCCTGGGTTCAGTCTGTCAATAGCTAGGAAAATGCCTAACTTGACTTTGCAGATGGTGTTCTCTCTTCTGTTGATAGGCCACGGAAGCCTACTCATGGCTGCTCTGGGTTGCATGAGGCCTTCGTTCTTGAAGCAGCTTTGGAGAATGCTCTTCTGCAGCTTCAACTATGTGAAACCTGTTCTCACATGGGTTTTCACAGGTTCCATGCAAGAGCACAGCCATCTCGCCCAACTTCCAGAAGGTCTGGAGGCCGCACAAGAGCATACCTCATTCTTGTATGGCATTCACAGCTTCTGAAAATTGTGTGAGAATGTGCTTTCGATTATATGTTGGTGAACACGGGCGTTGTCATCTGAAATATTGTGCTACATCGCTTTTGACATACATGCCATAGTTTCATCATCACTGGCTTAGAGTTTTGTACAGATTTCACAGATTTCTATTACAAGTCTATTTAGGAAAACAAAATTACAATTTTGCTTTCCTAAATTTCTTACACCCATAAACTTCCTGTCCTACCCCTGAAATCCTATAAGATTTTAAAATCCAGTTCTCTCTATTTCAGTGGACAGAATCCTTCCCCTTTCCTTAGCGATCACCTGATCCTTTGGACTTAAAGTACTTGACGCTATGAAGTTAATCATGGAAAAAGAATACAAAGCCCCAAATCCATCATGATTTCCCTCTTATTATTCTGCTGCACCAAGAAAGAAAGTGAGAAAGAAGAGGAGAGAGATAGTCTCAACTTTCTTCTAAGATTAACTTGGCCATGGGAGCAGGAAAGACACTACATTCTTATCACCAATGGAAGTTAACAGAGTGAAAGACTCTAATAATTACCATGCCATTACAAATTGAGCCTGAAAAAAGTTTTCACATTTTCTTGTTTTTTTAAAAAAAATTCTTAATCCCATATTCTCAATCCTTTATAATCTGGTAATTATTAAGAATCTACAGAAAATAATCTTGGTATATGTGTTTTTGCAATTTCAGTTTGCAAAATTTAAATTGCAAAAGGCAGACTCAACTTTGGACTTCGATGAATGAAGATCATGGGCAAATTGCTTTTTTGTGTCTTTCAAATTCTAGACTGCAAATCTCTTCTCAAACTGATTTTTTTTTAAATACAGAAAGATAATAACCATTCTTGGGAGAGTGAGAGACTGAATGATGTTTGGAGCCAAGATCTAAGGAGATATCAAGGTAAATCAATGGGAATATTAAAGCAAGAGCCGTGGTGGTACGGTAGTTAGAATGTAGTACTGCAGGCTACTTCTGCTGACTGCCTGATGTCTGCAGTTTGGCCGTTCGAGTCTCACCAGCTCAAGGTTCACTCAGCCTTCCAGCCTTCCAAGGTCAGTAAAATGAGGACCCAGATTGTTGGGGGCATTAGGCTGACTCTGTAAACCACTTAGAGAGGGCTGTAAACCACTGTGAAGTAGTATATAAGTCTAAGTCTAAGTGCAATTGCAATTGCTATTAATGGAATTGCATCACCAGATCTAAGCATCAGTCTGGGTTCTTTGCTACTTGACCCCTGAATTCTGAGATATCTTGGAAGGTATCTTTAGTGAGGCTCCTTAAGTGAGATATGTTTTAGGATATAGTGCTCTTAAGTTCCCACTATACTAAGGACTGTGTTGCATGATACTCCAAAAGAAATCATAGTGAAATACAGTAATGCTCTGTTCTTTCTTATATCACTATACCAATTCCCTGACCTAGTGGAAGTTATAGATAAAAATACAAGTTAAATTAATTTTAAATGAGAATTCCCAAAGCAATGAATGCTGGGAAGTGTTTTGAATCTTCATTTCAGGTGTTTTGCCAGACATGTCACCAAAGCTACAAACTTTCAAGCAGTTTATAACTTCAGGGGAAAAAAAATAACAAAATGCAGAAGAAATAACTGGCATTGTTTATTCTGGCACCAGTGGTATACTCCATTACACTCTTCCTAAACAGTAAAAAGTTTGTGTTTCTGATGGGTTGGGAATGCAATTTTTAGGTTGGATATTTGTCCCCTTCCCTGGCTGGCACAGCATGTGAACAAGAGTAATTTAGAAGGCAAGGAAAATGATAAGAAGGTGAACAAAGAAGACAGCACAAACTTTGAAGTAAAAAAAATGCTTCAGCTTCTAAGATCTGTAAATTGAACAGCAGGATTTAACGCTGAAGATCACAAGCTCCATTAGAAAGGGTCATTTTCTTGGGATCAAAACAAGGGCAAACAATAGAACAGCATCTCCTAGCCTCCTAAAATGTGAAAAGTTGTTAACTTCTGCTAGTCATTTTTGTAGCAAAATCCCTACACAGGATGCAGCTATTCTAAATTTCTATTCCATTTCAAGCCAGATGCTTTTGATACCTGTATTTGATAAGTCAAATACAGAGGTATATTTCCAAGTATTCAGTCTAGGATAGCTTAAGATGTAAAATAAAGAGGTCTAATTGAAATATTTTTTTCAGGTCTTTTTAATGAATACCTTTATATGGCTTACTTGGTTCCCATGGTCATTGTTTCTTTGCTAAGGGTGCCATAGAATCAAATAAATCACACCAGCTTAGTTCTTTAATTCAGTGGATTGACATAATATAATTTTAGGCAAGAAGAAGTGGGAGATATCCCCAAACCCTTCTAAACCAAATATCAGAAAAGTGGCTATTGAACCTTGAGAATTAGCTTAATGAGCACATCCTAAACCACGAGTCTGCAACCTTGGCAACTTTACATCTTGTGCACTTCAACTCCCAGAAGTCTGAGGAATTCTGGGAGTTGAAGTCCACAAGTTGTAAAGTTGCCAAGGTTGCGGACCAGTCCTAAATTGTCACTTAAGTGGACTAAATACTAATACTGGAAACAATTGTGGCTACATGTTCTGTAGTCAAAGTTCTAATTAATTTCCAGCAACTCCTGAAAGAGTTGGAAATTTTTCAGCCTGAAATCCAAAATACAACTACCTAGTCTCAAGTAAACCAATGCTTTACTTAGAGAAAAATACTTTTCTCTTGAATTTACTTGCTGGTATTGATGTTGCTGCCAATTGGCAGTACAGAATAACTGCCAGTTGCTATAATTAGTCAAGATATAATTAGTCAAGTTATTTGAGTGGCTGCCACAGAGGGGAAGGGGTCAAGCTATTTTCTAAAGTATTTGTAGGCCAGACAAGGAATAATGGATGGAAACTGAACAAAGAGAGATTTAACCTGGAAATAAGGAGAAATTTTCTGACAGGGAGAGCAATCAACCAATGGAACAGAAGTTGCCTTTGGAAGTTGCGGGAGCTTAATTACTTGAGACTTTCAAGAAGAGATTGGACTGCCATTTGTCAGAAATGGTGTAGGGTCTCCTGCTTGGGCAGGGGGTTGGACTAGATGACCTACAAGGTCCCTTCCAACTCTGTTAATCTGTTATCTGTTATTAGAACGGAAGTTGGCATGAATATTCAGTAGATATTCAAACTCAATGACAACAAGGCCACAAAGGACACCAAAATAATGCAAGCATCATCTTCCTTGGAGTCTCTGAGATCGGAATTAAAATAGTAATGGCAGTTGAAGAAACTATTCTGCATGTGAAATAGGAAAATTGGCTTGATCAACAATAGTTCGGAGGAGATACAATCTCCAACGGATGATCTCTCTTGAAAACTAAAATACTATCATAAAAAGCTTTTGAATTCAAACACTTCCAAATCATGTCAAAGGCCAAAAAGCAAACAAACAAATCAGGAAAACCATTTAACACCGGCAATAACTATGACAAAGTACCTCATGAAGTCTCTTAGGTAGATGTACTTTACTAATGCATTTATCCCACTCCCAAAAATGGATGCCTTCTTTCCTCGTGTTAATTTTTCAAGCCAATCCTTTGGAAGCACATTCAATGGCAGATAAGTATCTGGATAATATGTTTGCCGAGGCAAATTATGATTAAGAAGTGTGAAAAAGGAAAATGGGCACATAAACAGGTAACCGAAGAATAATAAGAGGTTTCTAGCATTCAAAATTGTAGTGCTCGGCTATTTCTCTTGATTAAATCTCCTTCTGAATGGCAGGATGAAAAATATACAGCTTAAGACTCTGGCTATTTGAAAAGAGATTTGCTGCTTTCAACACTTTATTACATTCCAGTCTCTCTTTACAGACTTCTAATTTAAACAATTTGCTATCAGTCACATTTCATGTAAAACATGTAAGTACAATAGGTCAGGCAGGGAGGGAAGGAGATTGAGATAAGTGCTGGCAATTCTGGTGTAAGAATATTGAGTGCAACACCCAGACATAAATCTGTAGCACGCAGCATTTTTTTAGCAGCACTATATTTGAAATAGTTAACAGCCAAATGAGGAAAACTGCTAAAGAAATGGATTTGTATCTCTTTTGTAGATGGGGCTGTGAATCATCGACCAATATAATGAACGGTTTTCTCCCCTCTTGATGACAGCATCTCCAGTTAAATGTGTTACTTACTGGTTTAATAGCGTCTTCCATCTATGTATCCTGAAATTATTTAGAATTCCTCAGTGCCGATAAATTTATTTGACTAAGAGCATGACTGTTTTGGAGTGGTAAGCAGGTTACTCAAGGTTACTCAAAAAAGGTACAGTAATAGAACATTTCTGACTAATAGGTATGCCGCATTGAGAATACTCCAGATAGTATTATTAATCAGCAAAGCTTTTATAAGCAATTGCATTGGGATGACTTTCTGTGGGTGAGAAAAAGTTTTAATCACAATAGCTATGAAGACTCCTCTGGAAAATCTGAGACAGGTTTTTTTTCATATCTACCAAATCTGAGACAGGGTCTTTTCATACCTACCCATTGAAGACTTTCTGTTTAGTTCTAAAAAAAATGTAAGGAACTGATAACTCCCGCATGTTACCATGGATGATGCATTAAAACCTTTAGTTGAAAACTATCTGGATTGATATCTCTCAGCATTTCCACAATTTAAATACAGCCTCTCCTAGGGTAGTATTCTCCATTTAACTTAAGCCGAGAATTGTCATACAAAAGACCGTATTATTCTAGCAATCATGGCTCAAATGAATTCAAAAAGCACCTCTTGGTGAAAATGTGACCTAATATCAAATAGTATGAAGTCTTTAGATGGAAATAGTTGGTCACTGTAGGAGACGGAGTAGCAGAAACTGGGGGCGGAGTTAAAACAGGGATCAGCCCAGAATCCCTGCGTAGCCACAAGTGAAGTCCAACCTCCTTTGAATCCCATTGACCTTTATCTAAATCCAAACAGGTGCTAACCGTTAATTGAGAAGATTCCTGTCCATAGGCATGACTAGCAATAAATCAGTTTAATTTCATCTTCATGTCTGGACCTGGTCTTTCCCGTCCGACAGTTACAAACCTAACAACATCCACAAAGTGCGTGCCATTTTTTTTCAAACACAGCAAGTTAGCTCCTCATTAAGACTGAAGGAACAACTTATGTAGATGAGGCTCCTTTAAAGACTTGAAAGGAAGAAGCTTCATATGAAACAACCTCTTGGAGACTGTGGCTTATTTACATCTAATATCACACTGATGGAAGGGGGGAATAAAACTGGAAACTGATTTTGAGTTCATTTACAAGAAGAAAGCAATAGTGAACCACATCTGTCCTGACTCAAAAGCAACACCATGGGCACATCCATACAGTTACTAGGAGTCCAAGAAGGAAGACTTTGCTTTAACTTTCACACCTACCGCATTATGTTTCGGGGGTATTCAGTTAGGTGTAACCTTTCTCTCCGATTTACAGTTAAAGCAGCACCTTGCTCCATGATAAACAGAAAGAACCGCCAAGGTGCATCACTCAGTGAAACTGTAATGGCCGGCCTTTTGTCCAGTCTCTCAACAGAACTGCCTGACATCTCTTCAGGCTTAAAGGGAGAGGAAAAACCAAGCTGGGACAAATGACTGCAATTACCAAAGCTAAAACATTGTTCAGTGTGCTGAAAACAAGGAAAGTAAAATCGAACAAGCAGGCCTGACCTGAAGTTTTAGCTCAGCTAAAAATAAAAAATAAAAAAACAGAAAAGCTTTTCAATGTGCAGCCCCTGCAAAGAAAGTATAAAAGACATGAGACAAACAACAGATGGGCTGGTGATGTTTTGTCCGTTTTCATACACCATGGATTCATCTGTTGAGAAAACAGATGTGCCGTATCGGGACAACACGAGAAATAACCAATATGGCAACATCGCTTATCTAATAAATTAATCCAAAATTTACCTCTTAGCTATTTAATTCTTATTCTCCCCTTAGCAGAAACTATCTTTCCCAGTTTTCAATATACAATTACATACCGTGTCATTTTCCAATCCAATTTATCGTATATACTAGAGTATAAGCCGGGTTTTTCAGCACTTTTTGAGTGCTGAAAAACCCACCCTCAGCTTATACTCAACTACTTTTCGGGGCTAAATTGATGCGTGCGCAGCGCGTGCCAAACACGTGCTGTGTGCGCATCAAGTTAGCCCCGAAAAATCAGCTGATTTATCTACCGGTTCAGGTAAATTTAGCTACCGATTCGGGCTAGGGAGTTGGGCAGCATACAAATGTGAAAAATAAAATAAATAAAATAAATCGGCTCATTTTCGGGTGGAAATTGATGAGGGCGCAGCGCTTGCTGCGCGCGCATCAATTTTGCCCCCAAAACGAGCTGATTTAGTTACCGATTCGCCCAAACCGGTAGCTAAATTTAGCTAAATCGGCTGTTTTCTGGGTTCAAATTGATGAGCGTGCAGCGCACGCTGC
>JANHJO010004760.1:196569-207680 GCA_032468235.1 Pseudoxyrhopus heterurus | reverse complement strand
TCAGTGGTTAAGAACGCAGTACTGCAGATCAGCAGTTTGGCTGATCGAATCCCACCAGCTCCAAGGTCGACTCAGCCGTCCATCCTTCCGAGGTCGGTAAAATGAGAACCCAGATGGTTGGGGGCAAAATGCTGATATTGTAAACCACTTAGAGAGGGTTGCAAGCCCTGATAGGCGGTATATAAATACAGTGCTATTGCTAGTATGCATTTTTTAATATTTCTCAAAATATTTCATTCTTCTAGGAGAGGGGTGGTTGCTAACTTTCTACAGTGCTTAATTACAAGCTGTAATTTACTTAATATGTTGCACCTATTGTTGCATTTATCCAACATGCAAAACTCTTCCTCTGAATTGAACAAATACCACTTCTTTATTTCTTGGAGTTACTATTTCTGCGTTTTGCACCCTGTTTCTTAGCCTCCGAAGCAGTAGTAAGATGGGTAAGAGGGACAGCTCTATGAATATGATCAATCAATCAGTCAATAAAGTTTTGTGAGAATCTTGATCCTATCAAGATTTGACTTGCGTGCAGAAAATAGTGGTAGAACATCACAGCCACCTGTATAGATGAAATATACTGTGAATTTGGCTGACTGGCAAAACGAAAGATCCCCAGATGAATTAAGGAACTGAGAACTGCTGCAAAATCTGTAGCCAATTAATTGCACTTAAATCGGATTGGAATTAATGTGGCAATTTTGTTATGATTTAAGTACCTCTGGCTGCAGTGAGACCTTAGTTCAATTAACTTAATCTAGATGCAAATGTCTATTTGGTTTACTTCTACGAAGTTAGAAATGAAAACCTGGGGCCAGCGTTTTTATTTTCCCCATGCTTAGCATGTGTGGATAACAGAACTGATCCCTCTTAAGCAATGGGGGCAGGGGAGGGGAGAGAGACCAAGTCTACTACATTATAAACTGGAATTAATGGATATTTCATCTGAACAAACAGCAGATCCTGGTATTCTTTGAAGACCAGAGTGTCGGTTAACTAAAGGCTGACGTAGTTGTAAATATACAGTATATTGAATCGATGTTTTTAAAATGATCCCAAAATAACAATTTTTTTCTCTCATTTGCTTTATATTTAAGAACAACAATAATTCTGTTTAGAAAGGGACTCCCTTGAGTCAAGTATGACACAGCCTAGTAGGGTTTTTTTTTTTAATTTGTGGGGGATGACTTTTCCCTCCAATTTCCTTGTTTAAGTTACAGGCCCAGAATTTTCTAGTAGCTTCCCAGCAGAAAGATAGACGGACTCAGGTGATGAGTGCACCATTGGGAGACCTGAAAGACCAAAATAGAGACACTTTTTCTCTCATCATGGAAAAACTCCATCTATATCAGGGGTGTCAAACTCAAGGTCCACGGGCTGGATCCGGCCCATGGGGTGCTTAGAACTGGCCCCGTGGGGCCACCCTGGAAATAGCGAAAGACCGGCCCATGGTGCCTCTGCCAGCAAAAATGGAGCTCCGTTTTCACTGGCAGAGGGTTGCAGGAGGCCATCCCAGCCAAAAACAGAGCCCGTTTTCGCTGGCAGAGCACTTGGGCCACCACAGGTGCCCCCGACACAAGTGACATCAAGCTGGCCATGGCCCCCCCGGCCCCCCGAGGTCAAACACATCCCTGATGTGGCCCTCACTGAAATCGAGTTTGACACCCCTGATCTATATGGTTGCTAGGAGACGAAAACCACTTGATGACATATAATCAATTCACCAACCAATCAGCTGATCAATCAATCTATGGGTACCCCTGCCTTGTATAGTTTGGTTATAATGGATCTCTGATTTTTCCATCTGTTAGTTCTTGTCCTGTCCTCAGGTGCTGTGGAGAATAGTTCGACCATTCTCATCTGTGACAGCCTCTTAAGTACTGGAAGATAGTTATTATGTCGCTCCAATCCTTCTTTAATTTAAATTTCATTTTTTGAATTCCAAAATGTTGCCAATAACAGCAATTCATGCTCTTAAACCTTGTATGCTTCTCTTCCTTGCATGTTACTTTACTTTATTTATTTATTTACTTACTTATTTATTTATTTATTTATTTTGCCCTACTGTGATATGCTTGTTTGGGTATGCTTGGTTGGGTAGAAAGAAATATATAATTGTTCTTTTTAGATGGCAGTTTCCTCAGTTTAATTAAATATCAATTGAACATTATAGGCTGTAGTAAGATTTATTAATCACCCTAGAGATAAATCTCTTTAGAATTCAATTAACTGAAAAATCACATAGCAATATATGTGCAGTTTTATGTCGATGTCCCATAAAAAAAACCTGGTAAATTATTAGTGAAGCATTTTCTGGTAAATTGATAATGGAATTTAATGTGAAAACTGCAGGGAATTGATCTTTAACTACCTTGCGAGGGTATTAAAATATCAAATATTTAACTTCAGCAGTTAAGTTGTAGCTGAAAGCCACATACATGATAAAGCAGATAATGTGTTGAATATTAGATTGGGTTGTTCCATATACCCAAAGTATATTTGTTCTAGTTTGCTGTTTGATGTGTTATGTTGTACATGCACAAATTATCCATAAATCTAACAAGGGGTAGTAATTAACCTTAAATTCTTCCTTTACAAATTAAGTTTTTACTCCTATGTTATCAGCTTGAACTATATGAAAATACCACATAACAAAGATTGGTTGCTTGGGAATCCACCAGATGTTATAGCAATAGCACTTAGACTTATATACTGCTTTACAATGCTTTACAGCCCTCTCTAAGCGGTTTACAGAGTCAGCCTATTGCCCCAACAATTTGGACCCTCATTTTACCGACCTCGAAAAGATGGAAGGCTGAGTCAACCTGGAGCCTAGTGAGATTTCGAACTGCCAAATTGCAGTCAGCTGGCAGTCAGCAGAAGTAGCCTGTAGTACCGCACTCTAACCACTGTGCCACCGTGGCTTATATGCATCATATCATCACAAAAATGACTCATGATGTCATGATGATAATGTCGTTGTGCCATACTTCGGCAAAAAAACAAAATCAACCATAGATTACTGGTAGTCCTCACTTAAGAACAATAATTGGGACCGGGAACCTCATCGCTAAGCAACCTGGTCATAAAATGTGATGTCATGAGTTCATGCTGACTTACAACAGCAGTTCTGGCAGTTCCAGGTGTGGCTGTGAAGCGAATCCCGCACCGTCATTAAGTACATCACACGATCACCATTTGCAAGCTCCTGCCCATTTCACCACTGGCTTTGTCTGTTGGAAACCATCAGAAGTTCACAAATGGTGTGATACCCACACTGAGGGCCAGCATAAATCTCCTTATTCAGCACCATCAGAACTTCAAATGGTTGCTGAATGTAGGTTTGTTAACTGAGGACTGTATGCCTGTTACATTTGGCATAAAAACTGACATTGGGGATCAAGATGCATTCTGTTAAGGCTCAGTGGCTTTGAGTTCAAGGAGCAGACAGAGTGTTATGGCCTGTCAGCTGCTGGCCCCTCCAGCAGCTGAATCAGATGAGGAGGCGGCGTGGGAGTCAGGGCCAGCATTTTTGTTTTTTGTTTTTTCATTTTGTTTGTGTGTTTGTCTTCATTGTTTCTTTTTTTTAATATGTTTTTAAACAATAAAATTTATTTAAAAAAAATAAAAAATAAAGATGAGACCCACTAAACATAATGAACATATAGCACATAGGCAGCATGAATTGTCTGCGAAATTGGATTTGGCAAAATTGTTGAAAATTATGACATACAACTTTAAAATGAAGATTTGACAAGGAGAAATGAAGATTTGATATTTGATAAGCACCAGAAGATGGCTACAAATATTTGACAGGGTATTTTTTGAAGCTTCCAATTTCTTAAGAACCAGTTCAAGAAAGCACTTCTACCAATTATATCAAATGAGTTTAGAAAAAAATGAAATTAAAGCTAAATGTTGGAAATATCATCAAAGCAATAAATACCTAGCCTGGTGTAGAAATTGATAAATTGGATAGGCAAACAAGAAACTAAGGACAATGCTTTATACCCAAAAAGTGATATTGATCACCTGTATATGCCAAAAGCCAAAGGGGGCAGAGGATACCTACAGATAAAATTCCAATTTCTGTTGATTGTGAATCTAACTGCAGTATTAACAATTTAATACATTTATATGCTAATTGATTCCCAGCAACTCTACTAAAAATAAGGATAATAAGGAATGAAAGACACATAGTGAAGGAAGAGGGACTTGATTGCAGATTTTCTGGCATTGTCAATACAGACTATCATATCATTTGTTTCACTGATACCAATAAAAGATTAGCAACTAATAAACATTTTTGTTTTTGCTCTAAAAAGTATAAAGAAGGGCTCCCTATCAGATCTTAGGCAATCAAGGTGCTGGAATAAATGGAGAAGTTCCTACAATATTCTGGAACCTCTATGTCAGTATTTTTCAAAGTTGGCAAATTTAAGATGTATGGATTTCAGCTCCCAGAATTTCCAGCCAGGATGCATTTTTTGCAGCTGCTTTATGAATCAATTTCAGTTTCTGGAGGCTCTTCAAAATTTGCTTCAACTAGAACAAATCCCAGTAATCCAGTTTGGATATGACAGAATCATATGTCTTCATGATCAGCTCTGACCTTATCAGGAAAAATGTTCAAGCTGATTTGGATGAAGTAGTGCCTCCAGACCAATCAATTTTATAATCTGCTGGTGTACATTGTTGGTGGCTTTACCCAATCATAGCAGCTTGCCAACAAGCAAAGCCACCAACTATGCAGACTGTAAAATTAATCGATCTGGAGATATGTCTCCAAATCAACTTGAAACCTTCATGACCAAGAATAGTTCTGCCTTGTATGAATTATTACATTTTTCTATTTATTATTGTCCCCCCTCCAGCCAGCCAATTACTGCTAGTAAGCATTAATAATCTTTCTTGGTAGTAGATGAAAATGAAAAAAAAAAGTTATAACTCATCCAGATATTGATGACAGCCCAAATCTCTTGATTGACTTAATATTGTTATTAGATAATATGGGCAACACAACTGAAACACCATATCCCAACATGGAAAGGCCAGAACGTAAGTCCTCAAGCACTATTTTCTGAAAATGACCTCTAGGAAAATATTGGATAATAAAAATGTACATCGGAGGCTCATTTCTAAAAAGCAGTTCAGAACATTATTATGGCCAATGGTACCTCTGAGATGTCCAGCAGAACCAATATGCACAGACTACCCTTAAACACTATAGTTTCCAACACACACACACACACACACACACATTTGCCCTGAACTCTGTGCCAATCATTATGGTTGGTGTTAGCAATCAGCACTGGCTCTTTGAATTAATCAACTTTTCTTTTGCTGATTAACCCACTGATTAAAGCCTCACAGTCCTAGAGTGATCACACTGGCTTTTTTAAAAATTAAAACTGCAAACTAACTGATTATTTCAGAAAATTCTATCAAGCATTATAAATCTCTTCATGACACAGAACACTACTTAATATTAGCAGGTAAGATTTCCACCTCCCTGAAATTTAAGGTGCCTTTTCACACTGCACAATTAAAGTCTTCAGCTGAACTAACTATAGTTTAGAGTTTCCCATCTGTTTATTAAAGTCAGATACCAAATTCACATTAACATCAAACATACATAAAATATAAAACTGCTAGAGAGAACACAAGATATATCTTAAATTTTGATGTTGATGTCAAAGTTTTGTTTAAGATATTTATGTTATCTAAAAAAGATAATAAATTTAACAGAAGGCTCACTATGCTACCAGCTTTCCATCAACCAAGTCTACAGGGGAGGCTAAAAGTGCCAAAAGGGAAAAATTAAAGCAAACAGAAATACTGCTGGATAATAAATCTTCAAAAGCACTAAACGTTATTAAAATATGTTTAAGATATCCATAATTTTAAATCATATGGAGAGAGAGAGAGATTCCAGTTTTTGTATTTATATAAATTTGAATTGTGTCTATATTAATTCTAGGACAGGCATAAGAAATCATCCATATAACTTTCTTTTTATCTTTTTTCTGACATGGAGATAATCTGCTTTATAAGCATTAAGAATAATTCTCCTAGCAAGGATTTTGAAGAGAGTAGTTAATATGAAGAATGATATGATTTAGGAATGCTTAGCTTGGATCACTGACAAATAAAAGTGAAGACGATTCCCTTGTGAACTGCTTGCCAATAAGTACTTACTGCTGGGTAGACCAACATAAATCTTTCTCTAGATTTGTAGCATGCACAGGAAATAGTTTCAGAAGAGAGGAACAGAAGTTCTATGAATCCAATCCAATCCATTCACCCATAAATCTACTGAGTTTTTTGGTTTTCAAAAATAAAAAAGGTGGATATGTATGGACTAATTGTATAAAAATTGAGCTCTGGGTAGTCTAAAATAAATGGTTACATAAGCATCAGGAAGCAAAATGTTGGAATCCAAACCCTCTCCCTTTGGTAACCTTCGGTAACCAAATGGGAGTTTTAAAATATATTTCATCAGTGCAGACAACATACTGAAAATCTCTCAAAGGCACAGTGGAAGCTAGGTTATGGTCTCAGTTGCAGGTCAGCAAAGGGACATAGTATTGATTGTTAGAACTCTTGAAAGTTTCAACAGGGTACTTTAATTCAACATGTTTTCAGTCGAAGGCCTTTCTCAGAGCAGATTTTCAAATTAAAGTGGAACCCTGTTCAATACAGCAAATTCAATTAGGTGACTTCAACTGCAGATTTGATTGCTGTTCTGTTCCTTTGGGAGTGTCACAGACAAAAATACAAAATTACAGCTTCACTTTCACAGATGGAAGATGTTGGTGGGTAAGTAGGTGGACTGAGGAGTGTGAAGGTTTCTCTAATGTTGAAAGGAATCATTGGCTAGCAAATTTTATCATCTCACCTTATCAAACGTTTATTTACAGCCAAGGCTAACATCTCTTGCTCAGGTTTCTGATGTTAAAATTTCTATCGCTCCTTTTATCCAGCACTTCGAGGGGATATATATATTGCTCTTTGTGAGGTAGATTGGACTGAGACAAGTAATTAATCCAGAGTTTTAAAACTCTGAGAAGTCTATAGGATTATAAACTATTCAAGTGCTTATTAAAATTAGTAATAGACTAGCTTGGTCTTAATTTGTAATTAGCCCATAAGTTATTATTTTTTAAATTTACAAATTGCATCCCTCTGTGTACTACTATACCCCATGGTGGAGCGTATATAATTAAAATATGATTAAAATTTCTCATAAAAAGCCACATTTAACAGAAATGGAGGAATAAAGTATTATGCCAAAAGCAACCCCAGTGAACTCTAAGGAAGCAGTACAGTCAAAAGAGAATTAAATTATAATGGAAAACATACTGAAAGTTAGGAAAGTTAATAGAAAAGAATCCTTTTCTAACTATCACATTTTGCTGTAATTACTGTTTCCAAGCACATAACAAGGAAAGCACTTTAATAATGTGAAGGCAATTCTGAATCCATAAGTAGAATCCTGGAAGTTATTGAGCATCATGAAATAACATTCTGAAGTTTTTTTTAATGTGCATGTCAACAAAGTGTAATATGTAGTAGAGTGACAACTTCTCTATTTGTCATCACATGTCCTTTGTTCATAGCTTGACCTAAACCCACCAGAGGCAAAGAAACAAGGCAGTTACAATGTTATATGCTGTTGTCACGGAAGGACTTCTGTATTAATTGGTTCCTGTGGCAGAGCATTAAACGAACCGAAATAAAATCAATTCACACATGGGCATTTAGAAAGTGTATTTTTCTTGTTAAAAATTAAGGCACCTGACATCTGAACCTGTGCAAGGACTGAGAGTCTTAACTGCACACACAGTTGTTCAAACAGCCCCGCTATTCTATCGCACCCCATCCCTGTTATTACTTGCATCCTTGCATCTGCTATCTGAGGTATACAGCCCAAAACTAGAACAGCCATACAATTATCTTTCCTTTCTAGATATAGATCTTCTCCGGGGAGTCAATATTTTCTATTTTAGCTTCAAAGCAAAATTGCAATAGCCTTCTCATATCTCATATGTATTTCCTGGGCAGAAAAATATATATATTTTGTTGTTTCAAGGCAACGGCAACAATGAAGTTGGGTATCTGTTTATCATGCTATATATATCTTTTTAAAGCTGTCTTGGCAAATATAAAGCATTCCCAATTGATCTGTGCAGAATTACATTGAACAATGGAAGTTATACCCCATTCCATCGAAAGATTTCTTTTCAAATGTCAGTGAGTTTTGCACTACAGTGTAATGGCTTCTTCGCATGTTAAGTACCCTCTTAAGTTAGAAAGAATGATAATATGCACCAGCATGTTGCAAACGAATAATCCTCTTTCAATTGGCCCTGGGATAAAGAATAAATTCTTAGATGAGGATTCTAAAATATTTAAATATGCACACACACAGTTTTATAATGCCCTACACTTGATTTAACGCCACCAGCCAAAATGCTTTAAGGTATTACTTTGATCAGATTTGCAGACTGAACTGATGATAATAGCTATGAAATAACTTTTGTTAATAGCTATAGAAGCTTTGCTGAGACAATATATGCAATCACTTTCAAACAGCAGCTTCAGAAGTCTGATAGCAGCGGCAAGCCACAGTATTTCCTATCATTTTTATATTGTTATCAGATGTAGTTAGATGTAGGGCTCTCATAGCATTAACAGGCATATATGCCAAATTCAAGTTTCACATTATTGTATATTAAAGACTGCTCTTAGCCATAATGATTAACATACTAAAATACGGATTATTTTGAATTTTAAAAAGGGGCAAAGAAGATGTAAACAGATTGCTCAAGAGTTGTAATCTATGATTTAGTGCATCAGAAAAGCAAAACATGCATAACAATTAATACAGCTGTCAAAAGTTGAACCTGATTTTGAACAGCCAAAAGTTGGTTGCTTTGTGTGAGTTATGTGTGTAAATAATGTAGGTCTTTTTTTAAACAGGACAAGTAATATAACTTTAAAGTGTTACCAAATATAACCTGTAATGCAAACACTGGGTATGCTGAAAGCTACTTAAACAGAGCATCCTAGACTCTGGAATGATAAACATACATTTGAAGTCAGCCTAAATCCAATTCAGCTAATCCCAAGTGTCAGCTCAACAGAGTAATGTAGCACTGAAGATAATACAAGTGAGTTCTAGACATATGTTGTAACTGAAGTACACTTAAAAAAAACATTTTTGCATATCTGAAGAACTACATTCACACTATTTACAATTAAATAATCTCAAGTATAGGTGCTCAGAATTCCTTCTAAAGTAAGTTTAGAAATCTCCAATAATGGTTAACAGCAGTTAGCATAAAATGGTTTGATATATAGTCATTCTGAAATCCATCTTATCAGAACATTAAGTGAATATCCAGCCATCCCATTTTTATATTACAGCGGGAAGAGAATAGGAAACAAAATTATAAGCAAGAAAATATATAATTATGAATCTTGGCATACACTTGCCAAAGCATTTCCAGTAAGATATTGAATAGGGAGTCACAAATCAGATTTATGGTAGTAATTTATCCTGATACTTTGTTTTGGGACATAGGCCGATGCCATTCAACAGCTGGAAACATTCAAGAGAGATTGTGTTGGAGGTCAAATTATTTGAAGAGGGACTGAGATATTAGGCTAGGTAATCTTTGCTGAGATATATTTAATTAAACTATTAAACTTTGCTATTAATAGCTATTGCCTTGCTATGCTGTTTTGCTAGTGTTTCTTCAATTATTTAGTTTGCTTGATTGACTCTAAGCGATCAGATGCACTAAATTACTGTACTTTCTGCTTGGCACTAAACATTGAGGTCACTGGGAAGGACCTATAATTAATTCTGTATCAGTAATAGGAGAAATGAACACACTGATGCTGCTATGTAGGAAGGCAGCTGTGTTAGGTCTACGATGGCCAGAAGTCAGGAGTCTGGGAACACCTTTTCTGATGAACCCATTTGATTAAAAGTTAGATCCTGAAGGCCTGTTCTTTTTAATCAGATGCATTTGTCAGAAAAGATGCTACCAGACTCCTGATGGATTCCATTGCAAAGATTTTCTTATTCCCTAAACAAAAGGTTCCTTTGATATATGAATATTAAAAGCAATCTGAGTTTTGTTTGTAAAACAACAAGCATTTTTTTTGTCTCTTTGTATATTGTTCATAAATTTTTTATAAAAGCTGTATTTCAAATCCAATAAGAATAACCAGAAATTTGAATAATTTAAAAGGATTGCTTTGAGAAAATTATCTAACAGAACTCCCCAGGCTCATTCAAACTATAACCACAGGAAAAAGTCCTAGTGAAATAATAATCTTAAGGAAATGGAAAGATGGTTGAAAACATGATTACAAGGTTAAGGCTGAAATTAGAATCCAAAAACTGAATGATGGAACTAAACATATTGTTTATTCTGTTTCAGTCAGGTTTACCTAAAGCTCACTTTTCTTTCCAAAATTGATTGCTGAAGTAATGTATAGAGAAAACTACTTTTATATAATTAGTCTGGTGCTCTAATCATTACATTACACATGTCTGGTGAGAAATAAGTAATATGTTGCAGAAAGCTATGAAATATTTATTCTGTCAGATAGAAATATAAATGATTAAATAACATAGTACTGTATATTCTGGCTTTGCTGAGATTCCAACATGGTGTGTTACAGATTTTTCCACAGATCTACTTTTGAGAAGGAAACATCTGGTATAACACTTCCTCCCAACCTATTTCTAACACTTTTGAAGAGATTCTTAAGCCTTAAAGCAACTGAAATTGTTCCTAAGAAATTATGAGCATCCTTCTGAAATAGTCTGTGTTTATCTTTGAATAATATTTTATTTTGGTTGCAACTATTGTTGGAAATGTGATCATAGTGAAGATACCTATTATCACGTATGGTGGACTTGCCCCCAGGCTAGACAATATTGGGAAAGAGTCAGAAAATGGATCATAGAGATTACAGGCTATAACTTAGAATGGAAACCAGAAATATTTTTATTAGGGATATTACCACAAAAAATTAAGGAAGAGAATCTCTATCTCATATTTCATATAATTACAGCAGCTAGGATACTTTTT
>JANHJO010004760.1:152917-167606 GCA_032468235.1 Pseudoxyrhopus heterurus | reverse complement strand
GGATCCTTCCCAGCTTGCTGCCTTCCCTTGCATTATCCCAAAGGTGCTTTTTTTTTTTCAAGAGGCAACTGGACTTTCTGGTTTTACTTCGAAGACGTTTGGCTTCTCCTCCAAGAAGCTTCTTCAGCTCTCAAGAAAGTCCAGTTGCCTCTTGAAAAAGCATCTTTGGGACAACCATGACCTGGATGACTAAGAATCTCCAAAGACTTTCCCTGCATTGGATTTCAGAGCAGAAGGTGGGGAAGGTGGAGAGCAGGGAAACAAAACGGATCCAAATACGTTGCTTAGCTTGTCCAGACCCTTAAGGAGTCAGAGCACTTCGTTTGTATCCCTGGGGCTTCTGGGCTTGAAAGTACAGACATCTCAGGTGAAATATATCTGCCAATAAGCAAGTCCTTGCTTTGGGTGATAAGGTACAATTACAGGTAGTCCACGACTTACGACCACAACGGAGCCCAAAATTTCTGTTGCTAAGGGAGACATTCATTAAGTGATTTTTTTTGTCCCATTCTACGGCCTTTCTGGCCACAGTTGTTCAGTGAATCGCTGCCGTTGTTAGTGACAAAGTTGTTAACCGAATCTGGCTTCCCCATTTGCTTGCCAGAAGGTCACAAGAGATGATCGCACGAGCCCAGGACGTCCTGCAACCGTCATAAACACGAGTCAGTTGTCAAGTGTCTGAATTTTTGTTATCATGTAACCCATGAATATGGTCCAAAGTGTGAAAAAAGGTCATAAGTCACTTTTTTTTTCCAATGCCGTTGTAACTTTGGTCACTGAATGAACTGTTGTAAGTCGAAGACTGTTTTTGCCTAAAACCTTTCTAAAGTTTTTTTCTTTTTCTAAAATTTTTAGAAAATTGGGCATGTGGCAGGGATACCTTCTTCATCCCCTCTCCCCTTGGGCCAGATGGGGTTCCACTTAAGCTACCTAGCTCTTCGTTTGTCTTGTTCAGTTTATGGCAGACTAATTCGAACTACAAATCCCTGTGATGCTACTAGTAAAAGATAAAAGCCAGTCCTTTGTCGGTGTTTTAGGGCCTGCCGTTGTCCCCCATCAATATTACGGAGTAGCTCCCTGGGGAGTATATCCCGCCAGTCTTTTCCAGCAACAAGCCGCTGCCGCTGCTGCCACAAACTCCTCCAATCAGCAAACCTCTCAGCAGACCCAGCAAGGGCAACAGCAGGTAAGAGGCATCACCTCAGAGACAGCAGATTCCCCCTTGTAGTAGGTAGGTGCGATCTGGTTCGTGATGAGGCGAGACGCTCTTTGTAGGTTTCCCGTTGAGCAGTCTCCTACTGGAGCCAAGTTTGCAGTGGTAGCAAACTATTTAATAAGTAGTTCCAAAGCCGAAACTGATCAATGGGTTTGTGTGTTGGTCTTTGATTATGAGAAAAGAATCTCATTGGTGTGTACACAAGAGGGGGAGAGGCAGAGAACGATGGAAATATAGCCACAAATAGTTCTCAATTTACAGGCAGTTCTTAATTGGGTTCCAGGATCACGTTAAGCCATAATGTGGTTTTGATGTAGTGTGCTGTATGAACTCCCCTGTTGGGTTTGTTAATCATGATTGATGGTTTAGTATGCTCTATCAATCAGATCTCATATCCTGGATAAAAGATATGCATATCTAACCTCAAAATAGATTATCTGTCTAGATTTTGGCACGGGGATTGGCAGAATAGTATAATATATTTGATTGCAACAGAATAATCATTTGTTAGTGTGGTTTCTGCCATGTGGGGATAAGGAAACACAGTTTAATTTATTTTTCCAAGTCATTGAACTCAAAGGTCTGGCAGTGATGACACCCTTGCCCTCACTGAGAACGTTGTTCTGTAATGAGAATCTTGTTATGGACTCAGATAAGCTGAGCTGGACCTTCTTAAACAACACATTGCTGTTACGTTAAGAGTTTACCATTTCTGCCCAATGCACATGGATATATTATTGATGGTTTTTCTCCAAATAAATTACTTAAGTATGCATTTTTATAAGTTCCTATATATAAAAAAACAGTTACAAATTGTTGTCATAATGACTCACTATGTAAAACTGAAATAAAATAGGACAGAATCTCACTGTGGTACCCATGAATTTATATGTATTGATATTTCTTGGAGCAGTCCATTAAGACTAATTATGGATAATGATCAGTTCAGTTTAATTATACTCAGCCATGAAAATCCTCGTATACATATCAATGGTGTCATTTCAGGCTACAAATGCTCCGTAAAGAAAACTCCATGTTTAATATTTTTCCGAATGAAATCAGGAAGGGGGCAAGTCTTGATTTTTACTAGGAGGCCATTCCAGACAATAGGTGCCGCTCTTGAAAACCAACCTTTACAGGGTCCCTTAGCAATATTTTCCTTGCAGCCCAACATGTTCTCCTCCCCCTCCTGGTTTTTTTAAAATTCTTTTAGAAAAACAGCCCTGAGAAGTGGCATGCTTTAAAGCAGAGTTGTAGCCTTAAGCCTAACCTATATTTCTAGTGAGACATTCTTAGAAGGTTGTGAGGCAATAGACCAGAGCAAAGATACGATGATATGGCGGAACCATCATTGGAATCTAGGAGGAATGGTGAAGAGCAGTTGAGGAAATGGATGTTTTCATAAAAGAATATGCAAATTTTGACTGACCAATAAATGTTTCCTGTATCCCAATGTTTACATTTCCTGTTCTACAGAAAAAAAGCAACTGTCCATTTTTAATCCTGCATATATGACATTCAACGAAGGTGTTTTATGGGTGGTTCCCAAAGATAACAAATAAAAAGGGATGTTCTGTGTTAATTGCAGCATGTTGTTTTCTGCTCTTGATGGTGCTGATACCTGATACCTACTTGCTTTTCTCCAAGGTTCTCCGGGGAGGAGCCAGCCAGCGCCCTTTGACCCCAAATCAGAACCAACAGGGCCAGCAGACGGATCCTTTAGTGGCTGCAGCAGCAGTGAATTCAGCTCTTGCTTTCGGGCAGGGGCTGGCAGCAGGAATGCCAGGTAGGATTTTCAGAAGAGCAGAGGGGTTCGGAGTGGGGCAACCCAAAAAACAGTGTTGCAAAGACGACTCCTTATAACGGTCTCATCTGTCTTCATAGGTTACCCAGTCCTGGCTCCTGCTGCCTACTATGACCAAACAGGTGCTCTTGTGGTGAATACAGGGGCAAGGAATGGCCTTGGAGCTCCGGTACGACTGGTAGCTCCTGCTCCTGTCATCATCAGTTCCTCAGCTGCACAAGCAGGCAAGTCTGGCTTAGATACTCTCTGTGGTAGCACAGCGATTGGATGCATAGTGATATTTAGCAGCTTTATGAAACTATTACCGTGTTTACCTGAAAAATAAGACCTATCCCAAAAATAAGACCCAGCTTGATTTTTACACGTGCGCCCAATATAAGCCCTACTCCCAAAATAAGCCCTAGTTAAGACCCCCACCCACTCCATTGCACGAGGTGGGGCGAAGTGCATGGGTAAAAAGCTAGGGTGGGGATAAGGGGGTGGAGCTGCCCTACTTGTCTTAGGACAGTTGCAGCCAGGCCTCCCATGCCCCGACACTTCTCCCACCTTGCCGTCCCACTTCTTCTGCCGCTTGCCCTGGATTCCATTTCACTGTTTCAGGAAAGGCCTCTGCAGCCGAGAAATGAACTTGGGATTGATGTGCATGCCCCCCTCCCCGGCCTCTGTTTTACTGCCAGAGGCCTTTCCTGAAGCCACATGGGCTTCTGCTGGGTGGGGCTGTCGGTGCCACCGCTGCCGCGAGGTGAGGCAGTGGAAGACATCCCCCGAAAATAAGACCTAATGCCTCTTGGAGGAAAAAAAAATAAGACTGGATCTTATTTTCGGGGAAACACGGTAGATACAGTGAGTATCAAAATCCAGAGGGAACATCGATGGTTGCATATGACTTCAAATCCAGAGAAAACATGAAATGTATTTTTCAATATGGAAAAGACAGGTCCTGCCTGTGTGAGCAAGGAGGTACTGTCTCCATGTAGCAAACTGGGCCTAGCCATCCTTCCCTGCTAATTCTCTCATGCACACCGAACTAGCATTTAGTTTCAACGCACACGAATCTTAGGTTGTAACACATAAAGCAGGAATTCTAGTTTAAGTGTTGAATGTGTCGTCTTCCAAGCTTCAGTTGGCTGTATTTGCACATACTTGGCTAGGATTTTTTAATTGGAAAAAATTGAGTGTTTGTTAAATAAGTGATGGTGGCTAGATTTGCACATAATGCTAAGATACTAAGGAGGAAAGGCAGGTTTGTAAATCACGTTACGCTAATCTTCCCTGCGGTGGCTTAATATTACATATGAACCAGGCAACTGTTTTATGCTTTGTTTTAGCAAGCTAAAAGAGTTCGTTTTAAAGCACGGTTCCTGGTTTACATGTAAGTAAATTCTAAAGTGCCCCAGCAGCAAAAGTACTTTCCTGTTTGCAAAGTCGAAAGAAAGAGAGGAGGGCAGGGACTGTTACGTGGAAACCTACCTTGCTATCATGGCAATTTGCCAGGGTTTAATTTGATTTGCTAATCCTGTTCTCCCAACAGTTTAGAAATTACTGGTCGAAGTGATCCATAAAAATGATCAATGGCCTTTCCTGGAAATGAATTTGGATAGGTAGCATTCTGTAAAATAAATGCTGTATTGATTCGGGCTGTGTGAGGTTTCCCATTCTTTGACTCGTTATTCTCTCCCCCCCCACTTCTTTCTCTGTGATAGCGGTTGCAGCTGCTGCAGCTTCAGCAAACGGTGCTGCTGGTGGCCTCGCAGGAACGACCAGTGGACCATTTCGACCTCTCGGGACTCAACAGCCTCAGCCGCAGCAACAGCCCACCAGCAACTTGGCCTCCAGCTCCTTTTACGGCAACAATTCCCTAACTAGCAATTCTCAGAGCAGCTCGCTCTTTTCTCAGGGCTCTGCCCAACCTGCCAACACTTCCCTCGGCTTTGGGAGCAGCAGTTCCCTTGGTGCTACCCTGGGGTCTGCGCTGGGAGGCTTCGGAACAGCAGGTAGGAGCAGCAGCTCTTCCCGAAGTGAAGAAACAATGGGCGTTGATGTCTTGCTGCAGCAGGAGGGAATAAGAACGTTGGATGTATGTCGGTTCTGAATAAAGCTCCCAGTTCTGAATAGATCCAGCAACGATCCTTTAGGGCAGGGGTGTCAAACTCAAGACCCGTAGGCCGGATCTGGCCCATGCGGTGCTTAGGTCTGGCCCGTGGGGCTGCCCTGGAAATAGCGAAGGATTCGCCCTCGGTGCCTCTGCCAGCGAAAATGGAGTGTGCGACCCTCCCAAGCTCCGTTTTCGCTGGCAGAGGGTTGCAGGAAGCCGTCACAGCCGAAAACAGAGCTCGGGAGCCTGTTTTCTCTGGCAGAATGCTCGAGCCACCATAGGCATCCCCGACACGAGTGATACCGAGCTGGCCATGCCCACCCTGGCCTCCCAAGGTCAAACACAACCCTGATGTGGCCCTCAATGAAATTGGCATCCCTGCTATAAGGCATGTTAGTTAGACAGTTAGAACAATTAACCAGTGGAACAACTTGCCTCCAGAAGGTGTAAATGCTCCAAGAGATTGGACAACAATTTGTCTGAAATGGTTTAGGGTTTCCAGCCTAAGCAGGGGGTTGGATTAGAAGACCTCCAAGGTCCCTTCCAACTCTGTTATTCTGTTGGGACAGGGGTCCCCAACCCCCGATCCAGGGACCAGTACCAGACCGCGGCATGCCAGAAACTGCCCCCTCCAGTCCGCGGGAAAAACCTCTCTCCACGGAACTGGTCCCTGGTGCCCAAAAGATTGGAGGCTGCTGCTTTAGGACATGACCCTGGCTTGCACATTGTACTAATGCCACAGTTTTTTCTCAGGGTATCTCAAGAATTGGGTTCACAGCCCTATCAAATTATATAAGTCTGAGAGGGAGGTTGGCGGTTGTTAAATGTGACAAATAAATATGACTTAGTGCGTTGTGTTAACATCTATGGATGAAGGAATATTTATTGCTATATTTATTAGTTAGCATTCTCCTTTTTGGGGGGTCTTCCCTATTCTATTTAAACTCGAAAGTATTACATTAAAATTGTGACTAGCCCAAGGTTTCCCAGTAAAATTTGTTCTGCGCTCTGAATCTCAATCCCATATCTCACTGGTTCTTTGCTAAATAGCTGAGAAAGTGACTGAGAAAGTGTCTCTCAGGGAAAATGAAACATCTCAGGGAAATGCCATATCCCTTTCAGTAATTTGATCCCTCAATTCTATAAATCTCAGGTGAGAAAATTAAAACGATGTGTAAAACAGGATGCTAGCATTCCAACAAGATTTTGATTTCAGAGTTTTTCAGATTTAAAAAAAATGTTTTAAAATTATTTAATGTGCAGAATGCTGTTTGAAGTTTGGACCCCTTCCTGTCATGCCTGTTTCTGCTAATTTGAAAGAATTCTAGACGCATTTGGAGATAATTCCCAATCATTCAGTTTTGCTTTGATAATTCGACCCAGAGGTATTCCTCCTTTCCTTACTGATGAAACCTTTCCCTCCTCACCTTTCCTTTCCTTCCCGTTTCAGTTGCCAATTCCAACACAGGCAGCGGCTCTCGCAGAGATTCCCTCACAGGCAGCACTGATCTCTACAAGAGGACATCCAGCAATTTGACTCCCATAGGACATAGCTTTTATAATGGCCTTGGATTTTCCTCTTCACCGGGTCCGGTAGGCATGCCTTTGCCTAGTCAAGGACCTGGCCATTCTCAGACTCCTCCACCATCTTTGTCTTCTCATGGCTCCTCTTCAAGCTTAAACCTTGGTAAGGACGCTGCTGTTCTCACAGGTTAAATCTGCATCTTGGTTGAAGCTGTGGCTGCTCGTTGTCTCCCATCCGGCCCCCTGCTTGCAGAAAACTTGCTGTCCATCAGATGGTTTGACTGACATCATAGGACAGCTAATTCAAAATATTGGAAAGGATACCATTTCATCTACTGTTACATGCTAAATGATTTATATTTCTTGGTTAGATATTCCTGCAGATGCGGCAGGGCCTCAAAAGTCCTAAATCTGAACTGGGTAGGATGCTTTTTTCTTGAAACGCCGCTCTGCAAAAAACTGTTTTGTGGGCCTAGCAAGATTGGAGCCCTGCTTTGCCCAGTTAAAGAAGTTCAGAAGACCTTATAAATGATCTGTAATCCTTATAAAGCTGCTTTTTGTTTGTCTCAACCAGAAATTACCAGCAGAATCCCAATATTAGGCAATATTCCTTTTGTGAATGCCAGGTCATTAAACTGTTATCCTTTTAGTTTTGTTAGGCAGGAGCTTTTTCTCTTACTGGCTTTCGACACAAGCCTTTTTCTTAGTCTGAAAGATGATGGTATTATCTTCAGAGATGATACCATCTCTGAAACAGAGTGGCTGCATATCAAAAATGTGCTGGATCCAGGATTGTTCCACATTTGGCTCTTGATAGGGTTATCTATGACCTGTAGGTTGTAATTTCACATCCAGGGTGTATTGATCAAGGCACGTCTTCTAGGGAATCTGTACAGAATGCTTTTCCAAGGGCATATGCTAGCAAATAGGTGGAGAAGAATAGGATAATGCGTAAGATGTTCCAGTAAAGAAGTATCACCAGTGGCAGTTGAAGTAGAATTTATGTGTTTGCATACCATTAAGCTTGAAATCTCTAGCTCAAAGCAATAGCAAAGTTACGCTGTTGCTAAGTGATAGGTCCTGATTATGGTTTTTCTGAGAAAGTAAAAACTACTCAACCGCTAAGATTACTTGTGTAAAGCTCATTTTATGGCAGCAAAGGTGTGGTAGAAGCTTGGGTTTTGTCTGGTGATGCTTTCTTGTGGGGAGAAGGCTGTCTCATTTTAGCTCTCATCCATTGGAGGCTTTTAAAACGGGATATAGAAACTGACTAGGAGTGGTGCAGTGGCCTAGAGCTGGAGCTTTCGCCTCACAATCAGGAGGCTGTGAGTTCGATCCTATGTAGAGATCCTGCTTGGGCAATCTGTTAATTAGCCCTGTATTGCAAGGAGTGGGTCTGAAGCAACAAACAGCTTGTCTAAATACAGCAGAAACAAAATTTGTAACTCTTGTCTCTTAGTCATATGCCACAATAGCTTTCAATAATATCAATAAGACAAATGAACATACATTATTCAGGAATCCTGATTGTTCAAGGCATATTTTTATCAAATAATTATGACCAGAATATCAAATTGCAGACATGTTAGAAAAGCAACATATGTTACAGGAGGCAATTTACAGTGTGTGTCAAGCATCTTGTAGAAACGATAGAGCTTTCTTACAGTATAAAAAGCTTTCTGCCCAGATGTCTGTGCCAATTGTTCACACTAGGGCATTTCTTTCATTCCATCACACGTTCTCTTGGGGAAAAAATGAGGAAAGGATTTACAATTGATGAAATATTTACTGGAAGCTAAAACATCTCATATTTTTATGGAGAAATTTAACATCAATTATTTTGTACATACTGTGTTTCCTATTTAGAACAAGCAATACTTAGTATAATATCCTTCTTTGTAAAGAAAACCATTTAATTTCCAATTTTGGTTAAATAATAATAATTTATGTAAATACCATAAGTTATGGTATTAATAATGCCATAAAACTTTCTAAAAATTCTTTTTTTAGTCTTATTATCCACCAAGACATATACAACAGAAAGTGGGAGTGGTGTCTTTTCAAAAAGATTCCAATATGTAGAACAATATAAGCAATCATTAGTGTCAAAATTCCTAAAAGGAATTTTCTTTATCAACAAATCATTAACAAATCTTTAAAAAAGATTTGTTAAGGGTTGAAGCCTGGATTATTATTGTTGTTCTGATTGTTATTATGTTGGCCTCTTTTGCCAGTAGAAACCAGCCTAGAGAGACATATCTACAACCACCAAGTTCCACATAGCTCAGGCAGATATAAGGCAGTTTATTGGAACTTATTTGTTAAAAGGGGGACAGCAGTAACACAGCCTCTCTCCAAGTGTTACAACAATGCTGAGATTCATCCAGTTAAAAGGAGAAGTGCTTGTTCCTGCTGTTATGAAAGTATTTGCAGCTGACTCTGACACAACTGTTCAGTTGCATTCATCTTCTCTTTTCACTTTGCGGGAATCAGTTCAATCCAGTTTCTGGAGCATATTCACCAGATATCTAGATGTGTGTCATCTGCTGACCAAACTACTGTTTAGGGTAGAGACATGAGTTTGGATAGTAATTTTCAGGTTTTCATTAAAGAAAAGGATTTACTCAGCAGGTGTTCCAATTCATAATGATTTCTACAGTAATACGAAGTTCATTTTCAGATTGCAAAAATATGTTTTGCAATCTGAAGAACCAAGAGAGAGAAGAAAATAAAGCAACATTGTCAAATATTATTGTTTTTAAGCTCTTCCTAAAGAAAGTGTATTTACTATATTTGTTACTGTACTCAAGATGGAAAGAAAAAAACAAGTAAAAGTCTGTAAACCACTGAAATATCGATCAAATTATCATAATTAACTTTAGTACATAATAGATTAATTTTTGAGGGGAGAACATGAGCTGGGCAATAATGTGTCTTGTTTAAGGTTCAGTTTAGAGCAACTTCAAAATAGAAAATAAAGTGATGTTTATATTATCATTTTTTTTCTGTTTTGATTTTAAAATTGTAATGCATATCTAGCAATTAGTTTCAGGCTTGGCCGCTTTCATTCTTTGTAGGTGATAGTTTCTTAATTTTAGAAGGTTGGCCTGGCACAAAAATATATCCCATCAATTAAAATTTTGAAAAATTACCTTTTTCTCAGTGAGTAAGTGTTACAGATTTAGGGCCTTTTTTACCTTAGAAAGTGGATAAGTAATAGAGCATATAAAAGAGAAAAATCTGATTAAGAAAGAAATGTGAAAAGCTAAGCCTTTCAACAGCTCCTTTTGAGTATAAAATGTTAACTTTATTGTTATTATTTTGATTGATATGCCAAAAGAAGTGATTAAAGACTATTTCAGTAACAAGAGAGTTAAGGGAGTTGATCTAACTTGACTTAACCTGATTTCTGAAGACATAGTTGTCACTGCAATAAATATTAAAGTATTCTTGGAAAATGAAAGACTAGGAAGCTTCTGAGAACTAATAATAGCTATAGGAATCTAAATCTCTTAGCCAGTAAGCTTGCTGGCTGAGAGATATTGCTGTTACAATTTATTATATATAATGGTTCTTCCTTGTATAGGATAACTTCATTGGCAATCTCCTAACAGAATGCGGGAAATCAAGATTTGACCAAGAATGTAGGTTCAATTTCCATATTTCAGCAAAATGTCAATGAAACTGGTATGACAGTTTCTGAAAAGCATGCAAATTCAGTTATAAATTTATGCTAAGAAATGAGGGAGTCTACAGTTTGGGCAGAGCATGATCCTAGAACAATTTTTTTTAAAAATATATTTTGTTGATGTATTCTCGCCAACTAGATTTAATACTTTGATTTTTCAGCCCACAATCTCCCAATTTTGGAAACTTTAGAGGAACAGTGATATTCTATTGAGAAATTAGGTACGAAATAGGATACAGAACTTTCTTTAATCAAAATCTTTTCAAAGATCTTAGAAAGATACTTTCCCTTTATAAGTTGATCCAACAAATGGTGAACGTTGAGAAACAGACACAGCAAATAAGTCAGAGAGGACAAATAATGTTTTATAATGCCTGAAGCTAATAAGTTGTAGAGATTCACAGAGCTGGCTTTGAAACAAATATTCAGAAACTGTTATGTTAACAAAAAAGACAAAAGCATTTTAAAGTCATATGCAGGGAGCTAGTATTAAGAAAAGACTTAGGTTTTTCCCCTCCCTGATTCATTGGAATATAACAGGAAGGAGAACAAAAGCACAGTCAGATTCGCAAGATTCTGTAAGTATAGTTCACTAATAAAACTTAGTTTAGGGTTCCTGTAGAGTTGATTTGGGGGTTTGGTCTACCTCATGGGGCCAAGATCATAAAAAACCAGAAAACAAGTTATAAACCCAATGATTTTGATACAAATAAATTATTTAAAAATCTAAGAAGAAGAAAAAATATATAAAATATAAAGATCTACAAAAAGAATTAGTTGGCAGAAAGTTAAAAATTAACTGATTGTTTAATATAGATACCGTATAACCAATGACAAAAGAAAATAAAGAAACCAAGCAAGAAATCAAACATGGTTTTAACCAGAGATTGTAAAATTGATAGCAGTATAAGCTCTAAATCAAAGATAACAGGAGGAAAAAATCAATTGCTTGTTGGGCTCAAGTAACTGCTGATGTAGAACAATGATCCTTTTCTTTAATGTTTGTAGTTTGAATTATGGCTAATCCCTTCTGCTGTAAATGTAAGAATTGTGAATATTTACTATAGCCTGGAAACCAAAATCTGCAAGTAACAAATTGAATTTTATAAATTAGCCCAAACCAAAGTTATATCAATTTAAAAGGAAACTGCAATTTATTCCACTGTTTCGACATCTAATTCATTCCATCCATTTTATTCCTACAAATATCAGGAATAAAACTGAACATGTATTTTAACTATTTAAAGCAAGAACAATGGTTGCATTCTAAAATAGGGAAAACAGTGGACAATATATTTGATTTCAAAGATTCTGTTCATAAGAAATTTATCACAGTAATCAATTTTTACAAATAGATGAATACACACTGATTTCAGAATCTTAAAGACCAGCTAGTCAAACTAGTGGAGAAAGGAATAAATTTATCAAGTCAAGCTTTTGATAATTATAATGTACATGTATTCTATTAAATCATATTGCTTAACAATAGAAAACAAGAGACCATCAACTATGCTTCAAATTAACAAAATACAAGATACAAGTAATTGTAGAAACAGGAATCAATGTGACATTCTTGACAAGGAAGGATTATCATATCTCACGGAAGTAGAAGACAGACTGTTTTGATCAAATTATTTAATGTCAGCTTGACATCATTAAGTGACCATAAAATTATAATATTAAATTTGTTACACAATAATAAACATATTTGTTTCACCCAGAATTATTATCTTGATGCTCCTCAGGGAAAAAAATTATAAATTCAACACTGATTAGTCAGAACATTTAAACAGTTATTTAATCATTATTCAGTAAAGTTTTAAATTCTACTGAGGTCTTAAAATATAGCTCATGTATAAGACAAGATGGGGATTTTGCAGAAAAGATAAATGTATTTAACATGTTAAATAATCTAATTAGTAAAACCTTAGAATCAATACCTTCAGATTAAAAGAAATATTTGGCTGAGTACTTCCAGCTCGTTTGAGGTTGATTGCTTCATTATGTAATAATATGATGCCTTTAATTCAGTTTTGACTCCTTGTGACTTGCTTGGACAAGTCCCTGCAGTTTTATGGACAAGGTTTGCCGTTGCCTCTTTCCTAGGGCAGAAAGAGAGTGACAGGCCCATGGTCACTCAGTTGGCTTTGTCCTAAGGTGAGACTAGAACTCACAGTGTCCCAGTTTCTAGCCTGATGCCCTAACTATTACATCAAACTGGCTCTTGGATTGCTCCATTACTAAGAATATAGAGGATTCATATACAGAAAGTCTGATTTTCAGCAGCCCCTCCATCTCTGAAATTCCTCTGAAGACATATAAGACACTGATATGCCACAAAAAAAAGAAAGAAATGATAACTCAAGTTGAGAATTTTAACTGTCCAGGCATTTTATTTAACCATGCTCTGTACTGGCAACTCTGTAAGACATACATTTGAAATCCAAAGCTACTATAAGGAATTTTCTTTGATATTTTTGTTTCGGTCCTGATTATTTGTTCCCTAGGAGTAAGACTTTGGCTTTATAACTACAGTATATTTAACAAAGATTATGGGAAAGGTGAGTACAGGAATTAATAGCAAATGCTGAAGTTTAATATTCACTTTGGAATAAATTATAATTAGACTTTACAACTCCCTATGTATTTTAGTGGTTTACAAATAAAAACAACCTTGCAACCATTCAAAAAACAGAATTAGCAGCAATAGGATACTATATTAATAAAGTATAAAATTACCAGCAAAATTTACAAAATATTTGATATGGTACCTATGAGTAGTTAGGTATGGTGGGAAAAAGGAATACCCTTGAGGAACAAGCAGGAGAGCCACAAACAAGACAATGGTCAGATAAAAGAAGACCTGTAACCAGAGTAAGGAACCCAGGAAAGATCCTTCCTAGTTGTAGGAGAAAGAAGAAAAGCACATTGAGACTTTACAAGATTCTGTTACAAAAACCTTATAATAAAAGTAACATTGTTTGCATGACTTGTTTCTTAGTCTAGTCTACCTTGAAGGGCTGTCATTAAGCTAGATAATATAAATGCTTGAATGTATAGGACTTTATAACAATTTTTAACCATCTAACCTGAAATTAGATTACTACTTGCTATAGCCCTGGTAGGATTTGATTAGGAATATTGTAATCATAATCCAAACAACTAGAAGTGAAATGATAACAAGATAAAAACATAGTGGAGAGAGAGAGAGGGTGGGAGAGAGAGAAACAAAGATTACAAAATACATTGAAATATGGAAGCCTCCACGAGGCTCAGAATCACTTGGAGGAATTGTTTCAATCATAGCTCAGATACAGAAATGGGCTATGCTTCTGAAATCCCTGTTTCCTTGTCAGCTAGCTAGCGGCAGGGTGTCAAACTCATGTATCAGGACTTTTCCCCCCTTTGCTAAACTGGCATGGGCGTGGCCAGCGCATGTGACGCATCCAGCCTGTAGGCTGGGAGTTTGACAGATCTGGGCTAAAGCAAAATCAGCCTGCATCATGCTAGGGTATTGTGTGATAAATGGACAGATGAAGGTATCTTGGACAACTCTATAAAAAAGGCAATACACACCAACACATGGACAGAATTGATACTCTGAGTAGGTTACCAAACCTTCTCCCCAAAAGGGTGGAAGGAAGAGTATTACAATGGGAAAGGATAAAAACATTTCTAGTGTTTTTAAGGAAGATAGTGTAAATATTTGCCATCAGATATGTTATACAGTAAACTTCAAAACATTTTCATTTCTCAAGGTTGTTGTCTTTGTAGCTGTGTTGACCTTGAAACTGTGGATTACATATTACTGCAAGAGTTACAAGAGTTTTCAGCAAAAATCATCGGGCCTATTTTAAGATTGAGGATAAGAAGAGTTATTTCTGAATGTGCTTTAAAAATATTACTCTCAGATAAAAATCTTAAAATTACAGTGGGAAAAATCACATTTTAAACAATGGCTATGAAAACAAGGCTTTTACTAACACATTAGTAAATTCAAATAGATGCTAAAACTTTTGATTATATCTGTACTTTGTTAGAATCTTTTGTCTGTAATAAGCCTTATATTAAATTGAACAAGTAAACGAGATGCAAATAATATGCCTGACATGGAGAAACTAGGAAATAATGTCTGTTGCAAACTTTAAGTACAACCATTATACAGAACAGCTGATTGGAGAAGATTCTGATAAGATAAAAGGATGTTTTTAACCACTCAATAAATAAGCTGGGAAATTTGTTGCCGATAGATGTACTATTTTTTTTAAGTATTTGGAGGTGGTTGATTACCGTATATACTCAAGTATAAGCCGAGTTTTTCAGCCCTCAAAAAGGGCTGAAAAAACCACCCTCGGCTTATAC